>SJYQ01000166.1:13353-49371 GCA_006410935.1 Redunca redunca | reverse complement strand
AGCCTTGATGTACTCCTTTTCCTATTTGGAACCAGTCTGTTGTTCCATGTCCAGTTCTAACTGTTGCTTCCTGACCTGCATACAGATTTCTCAGGAGGCAGGTCAGGGGGTCTGGTATGCCCATCTCTTTTAGAATTTTCCACAGTTTACTGTGATCCACACAATATACCACTATATTGGTACAGTCAATAAAGCAGAAAAAGATGTTTTTCTGGAACTTGCTTTTTCGATGATCCAGCAGATGATGGCAATTTGATCTCTAGTTCTTCTGCCTTTTCTAAAACCAGCTTGAAAATTTGGAAGTTCACAGTTCACATATTGCTGAAGCCTGGCTTAGAGAATTTTGAGCATTACTTTACTAGCATGTGAGATGAGTGCAATTGTGTGGTAGTTTGAGCATTCTTTGGCATTGCCTTTCTTTGGGATTGGCATGAAAACTGACTTTTTGTAGTCCTGTGGCCCCTGCTGAGTTTTCTAAATGTGCTGGCATATTGAGTGCAGCACTTTCACAGCATCATCTTTCAGGATTTGAAATAGCTCAACTGGAATTCCATCAGCTGCACTAGCTTTGTTCATAGTGATGTTTCCTAAGGCCCATTTGACTTCACATTCCAGGATGTCTGGCTCTAGATGAGTGATCACACCATCATGATTATCTGGGTTGTGAAGCTCTTTTTTGTATAGTTCTTCTGCGTATTCTTGCCACCTCTTCTTAATATCTTCTGCTTCTGTTAGGTTAGTGAAGATTAATAAGAGTGGCAAGAAGCTCTGAGGGCTGAGTTAGGCACCTAATCTCCACATAGTAGTTATTACAGTTATTACATAAATAAAATTATAGTGTTATTCTAATCATATATTGATAGAAACATATTGATTGAGTCAACACTTGAGGAAGTACTCTTTTTTATTTTTAAAGTTATAATTATTTTTATCTTGAAACAAACAAACAAACAAACAAAACATAATTTATTTTCTGCTTCTAGAGTAAAATCTGCTAAAACAAAAAAAGAAGTTTAGAGCATCCTGGAAAATCACCATACCCTTTCTCTCCAAGAAATCTTGTTATACTTGTCACTGATCCATAAAACCTATGTTTGACTGTTTTCACCTGGATTTGGAATTTGATGTGATAGTCATAATTACAATCATTCAACAGACGTAAAGCTCAGTTTTATGAACACAAATACAAATATTAAAACACACACAATAGGCTTCCCTTGCACAAATGGAGTAGTTATACAAATATAGGATTTGAATACCTAAACCCAGAATATTTGAACCTAAAAGATTATCTACATAAATCAAAAGCCTAAAATTTGGAATTCGCAAATTTACTTGCTAAAATCATTCTAAAAATATGAAGAGATCTTGGTCACGCTTGTCAAGGAGGTCCTGGGAGCTTGTAATGTGAATTGAACACATTTTTGTTGTTTTTTAAATCACTATACACCTATGAGTTTATCCTTAGGAAATAATCATGGGTTTCTGCACATATTTATCTTCAAGGATATTCAGGAAAATAAATTTGTAATATTAATTATAAAACCAAAACCAAAACCACTAAATATCCAACAAAAGAAATGGCTAAATATTACATATTACTGTGACAGAACAGCACACAGTCATGAAAAATCATGCTACAAAATCATATTAGGAAAAAAGATCACCACATTTTAGTTTAAAAATCATATTATATAAGTTTGTATAGTTTGACAGTTTTTGTAAATAAAATTCAAAGATTATACATCTACTATCTTGTAGGTACATAAGTACAGTTTCTGAGCACACAAAGAAAAGCTGAAGGATAGAAAGCAAATATTACAGTATTGCTCAACTCTGAGTGATGCAATTATGTGTGATTTTNCCTTGACTAGACGGACCTTTGTTGGCAAAGTCATGTCTCTGCTTTTGAATATGCTATCTAGGTTGGTCATAACTTTCCTTCCAAGGAGTAAGTGTCTTTTAATGTCATGGCGGCAATCACCATCTGTAGTGATTTTGGAGCCCCCAAAGTAAAGTCTGACACTGTCTCTTTCCACTGTTTCCCCATCTATTTCCCATGAAGTGATGGGACCGGATGCCATGATCTTCGTTTTCTGAATGTTGAGCTTTAAGCCAACTTTTTCACTCTCCTCTTTCACTTTCATCAAGAGGCTTTTTAGTTCCTCTTCACTTTCTGCCATAAGGGTGGTGTCATCTGCATATCTGAGGTTATTGATATTTCTCCCGGCAATCTTGATTCCAGCTTGTGTTTCTTCCAGTCCAGCATTTCTCATGATGTACTCTGCATATAAGTTAAATAAGCAGGGTGACAATATACAGCCTTGATGCACTCCTTTTCCTATGTGGAACCAGTCTGCTATTCCATTTCCAGTTCTAACTGTTGCTTCCTGACCTGCACTCATCTCACATGCTAGTAAAATAATGCTCAAAATTCTCTAAGCCAGGCTTCAGCAATATGTGAACTGTGAACTTCCTGATGTTCAAGCTGGTTTTAGAAAAGGCAGAGGAACCAGAGATCAAATTGCCAACATCCTCTGGATCATGGAAAAGGCAAGAGTGTTCCAGAAAAAACATCTACTTCTACTTTATTGACTATGCCAAAGAAGTCCTTTACGATCTTAAATAAATTGGTGTGCTAGCCATACCTAGTCATACATGTATATTTTATACTTCTACTCTTCTCCAAGGATGCTAAAGGAAATAATAAGACAATATTTATAAATGACTCAGAATATCCAAGAAGAAATACTTCTTTTTGGGTCCCATCACTTCATGGCAAATAGATGGGGAAACAATGGAAACAGTGACAGACTTTGTTTTCTTGGGCTCCAAAATCACTGCAGATGATGACTGCAGCCATGAAATTAAAAGATACTTGTTCTTTAGAAGAAAAGCTATGACAAACCTAGACAGCATATTAAAAAGCAGAGACATTACTTTTCCAACACAGGTCCATTTAGTCAAAGCTATGGTTTTTCCAGTAGTTATGTATGGATGTGAGAGTCGGACTATAAAGAAAACTGAGCACTGAAGAATTGATGCTTTTGAACTGTGGTGTTGGAGAAGACTCTTGAGAGTCCCTTGGACTGCAAGGTGATCCCACCAGTCAATCCTGAATATTCATTGGAAGGACTGATTCTGAAGCTGAAACTCCAGTACTTCAGCCACCTGATGCAAAGAGCTTACTCATTAGAAGAGCTTACTCATTAGAAAAGACCCTGATGCTGGGAAAGATTGAAGGCAGGAGAAGGGGATGACAGAGGATGAGATGGTTGGATGGTATCACCGAGTCAATGGACCTGAGTTTGAGCAAGCTCCGGGAGATGCTGAAGGACAGGGAAACCTGGTGTCCATGGGGTCGCAAATAGTTGGACACGACTGAGTGACTAAATAACAACAACAAAAGGAGTTTTATGTATATGCTATGTATGCACAGACACACACACAAAATGAATTAGCTAAATCCTGAATTGATAATCTGGAAGTGAAAAATCTACTTTCAGTTTTACCACAAATTTAGCCAGATAGTTTCTGCATCTTTGTATAATAATTCATTTTCTAAATGGGATCTTCTGAAATTCCCTCAGTATGTCTAAGGATGATAAGGAGAAATCAGTTATAGGAATCCCCTGCAATTCATAGAGCAACTGTTCTAGAAAACTCTAAAAAAGGCCTGGGAGATGAGAGGATGAATGTCCTTCTCCAGATCTCTTTTCACACTGGCTCAGGTCTCACCCCACCAGACAGGCCTGGGTGCAGCAGACAACACACACCAGCACACAACAGAGGGAAGCACAGAAAGATATCTTTCCTTCCCTGACGTCTTCCTGATGTCCAGGGAAGAGGACAGGGACAACAATGGGTGGCATGGAGAGGCTCAGTCTCCCCATACTCCAAATGTCTTAATTTGGGAGCAAAGAAACACAGTCTCTACATCCATTCCAATCTATCTCCACTCACCTCCACTCCATTATTTCTGTGAGTAGAATTTATGCCATGGAGTCAAGTAAAAATTGTCACCATGATGAGTTCAATGGGCTTATGATTTATCATCAAAATTATAAATCACAAACTTTTAAACTATAGATGTTTACATACCTAAGCAGCATAAAGAATACTAGTGAAAGTCACTCAGTCATGTCCGAATCTTTGTGACCCCATGGACTATACAGTCCAAGGAATTCTCCAGGCCAGAATACTGGAGTAGGTAGCCTTTCCCTTCTCCAGGGAATCTTCCCAACCCAGGGATCGAACCCAGGTCTCCCATATTGCAGGCGGATTCTTTACCAGCTGAGCCACAAGGGAAGCCCAAAGAATACTAGTCATTATA
This sequence comes from Redunca redunca, assembly GCA_006410935.1. Classification (NCBI taxonomy): domain Eukaryota; kingdom Metazoa; phylum Chordata; class Mammalia; order Artiodactyla; family Bovidae; genus Redunca; species Redunca redunca. The sequence continues at coordinate 45,038 of SJYQ01000166.1, read as the reverse complement.
AATATTAAAGGATAGAAAATATTTGAATAAATTTGCAATACATTTTACAGTAATTATTGCCATCATTATTCTTCATAAAAATCCTCAGAAGGGATAAGAATTATTCTAACCTATATCAGCATACTACTGGCATCACCTTCACCAAGGGATACTTTTCAAATGTTCATTTTCTTGGAATTAAGCTAGGAAGAATGAACTATAGTTAAAATCATTAATAACCCAAATTGTTATATCAGCTTCATGCTGCTGCTGCTGCTGCTAAGTCACTTCAGTCATGTCCGACTCTGTGACACCCCCCAGACAGCAGCCCACCAGGCTCCTCCGTCCCTGGGATTCTCTAAGCAAGAATACTGGGGTGGGTTGCCATTTCCTTCTCCAATATCAGCTTCATAGTTAAGCTGTAATATTGATTAATTTCAAATAATTTTATCAAGTTGTACAACTGTACCAAAAAGAGTACAAATGCAAACAGAGCGTTATTCACCATAGCCTCACTACTCACTGGAAACAAACATGTGAGTTAAGTACAGCTCATTGTCTTAGGAAGAGCCAGATCTCCAAATTTTGAAAGGTCATATATAGAACACCATTACTTATTTATTAGCTAGTGATGGTTTCCTTAACTTTACTGGATAGCATTACAAAGGTTTAAGGGGGTTAATCTCTCAAAGCCTTATTAAAACAAAAGCCCATTCCTCTAACTCATTATTTGAAGTCTCAGTGTACCTAATGGCTTTTCTTTCATATTTTAACAGTCAGGCCTGGCTATCCACAATACACCAACCGCATTAACCTTCTGTCAGACTAGCTCATTGTGTATATATGGAAGGAGTCCATAAACAGTTTGGGTGTGGTACTTTTTCCTAGCTGTCAAAGCACTACTCATGAGGGAACAAAGACCAGCCATCTGAACTATATATATTAGAATAATTGTATATAAGAAACACGTAACAATATCTACTTACAAAACCATTAGCATGTAAATACATAAAAAAACTAGTTTAAAGTAACTAGTGTGATTTTTTTCTTAATTTCAGAAGGATTAAGGTAAAAATTCCAATCCAGTAATCTGCTAACAAGAATTTTAACTGTATTTTTCCCACAGTGTTTTGAAACAATGCTTTCTTTAAAATTTAATATCCTAAAGGAAGGATACCTACATGAGATGGAAAATTAAGTCTGAAGTTAGCTTCTGATTAATTTCTGGAAGCTGAGAAAGTATGTTTTTTCTTTTTTAATTTGCTTAACAGACATTTGTATAGAGCTTATTATGTGCCAGACACTGTTCTATATATTTTACAAATATTACCTCATTTAATCCTCATAGTTACCCTATAAAGTACTACCACTGTTTCCACTTTACAGATGAGGAAATTGGCACCGAGAAGTTAAATGACTCACTCAAAGTCATACAAGTAATCAGTGGTAGAATCAAAATTTAAGCCCAGGTAGTCTAGATCTGGGTTTTGTGCGCTAAATACTAACACACTACCTACTCCCTCCATAATATATTCCCTGTCTTCATGAGGACCAGTGACATTTCGCTGCTTTAGGTAGTCTTATGTCCCAAGGTTCTTTTTGCTAGGATTGTATATTTTGCCCTCAAAATACATGTTATATAATTTGTATTTTCACTTAGTTTTCCATTTCAGAACATCCAGCACTATCTCATTCATTTAAAATACTGAAATATTCAACATAATACAAGCCATTTATGACAAATCCACAGCCAACATAATACTCAACTGTGAAAAGCCGAAAGCCTTCCCACTAAATTCTGGAACAAGACAAGGATATCTACCATCAACACTTTTATTCAACACAGTACTGAAAAATCCTAGCCACAGCAATCAGATAAGAAAAAGAAATAAGAGGTACCCAAACTGGAAGAGAACAGGATGCAGATGGGTTGCTATTCTATATGGAAAACTCTAAAGACTCCACACAAGAACTATTAGAATAAATGAATTCAGCAAGGTAACAGGATACAAAGTTAATAAACATATATTTGTTGCATTTCTTCACACTAAGTAAAATATCAGAAAAAGAATGTTTTAAAAATCTCATTTAAAACTGCATCAAAAAAATAAAATATCTAGGAATAAACCTAACCAAAGAGATGAAAGACCTATATGCTGAAAACTATCTAACAGTGATAAAGGAAACTGAAGGTGATTCAAATAAATGGAAAGATATCCCATCTTGAACTGGAAGAAGCAATATTCTAATCTATGGTCATACCACCCTGAACGAGTCTGCTTTTGTGTGATGTAAGGAGCTAAGCAGGATTGAACCTGCATAGTACTTGGATGGGAGAATCAATATTCTTAAAATGGCCAAACTATCCAAAGCAATCTACAAATTTAAAATCATCCTTGTTAAATTTGTTGTTCAGTCACTCAGTTGCGTCTGACTCTTTGCAACACCATGGACTGCAGCATGCCAGGCTTCCCTGTCCTTCAACATCTCCCAGAGCTTGCTCAGTCTCAAGTCCACTGAATCGGTGAGGCTATCCAACCATCTTATCCTCTGTTGTCCCCTTCTCCTCTTGCCTTCTTTCTTTCCCAGCATCAGGGTCTTTTCCAGAAAATTGGCTCTTCAAATCAGGTAGCCAAAGTATTAGAGCTTCAGCTTCAGCATCAGTCATTCTAACGAATATTCAGGGTTGATTTCCTATAGGATTGACTGATTTGATCTCCTTGTAGTCCAAGGGAATCTTCTCCAACAACACAGTTCAAAAGCATCAGTTTTTTAGCACTCAGCCTTCTTTATGGTCCAACTCTCACATCCATACATGACTACTGGGAAAACCATAGGTTTGACTCTACAGACCTTTGTTGGCTAAGTAATGTCAGCAAAGTTTTATAATATGCTGTCTATATTTGTCATAGCTCTTCTTCCAAGGAGCAAGAGTCTTTTAATTTCATGCTGCACCCACCATCCCCATTGATCTTAGAACCCAAGAAAATAAAGTCTTTCACTGTTTCCATTGTTTCCCCATCTAATTGCCATGAAGTGATGGGACCAAATGCCATGATCTTAGTTTTTGAATGTTGAGTTAAATTACCCTTGACATTTTTCACAAAACTAGAATAAATAAGCCTAAAACATATATGGAACCAAACTATAGAAGATTCAGAATTGCCAAAGCAATTCTGAGGAAAGAGAGAGAACAAAGATGGAGATATAACCCTCTCAGACTCCAGATAATACTACAAAAGTATAATAATCAAAGTAGGATGGCACTGACACAAAAACAGATACATCAATAGAACAGAATAGAGAGCCCAGAAATAAACCCACACATCCATGGTTAATGAGTCTTTAACAAAGGAGGCAAGAATATACAATGGAGAAAAGACTTATCTCTTTAGCAAGTGGCATTGGGAAAGCCAGACAGCTAAATGTAAACCAATGAAGTTAGAACACTCCCTCACACCAAAGACAAAAAAAAAAAAACCTCAAAATGACTTAACAACCTTAATAAGACAAGACATGACATCATAAAACTTCTAAAAAAGAACATAAGCAAAACATTCTGACAAAATTGTACCAATGTTTTCTTAGGTCTGTGTCCCAAGACAACAGAAATAACAGAAAAAAACTAAAAACTGGGATCTAATCAAACTTAAAAACTTCTGCACACAAAGGAAACCATCAACAAAACAAAAAGAAAACCTATGGTATGGAAGAAAATATTTGTAAATGATGTGACTGACAAGGGGTTAATATCCAAAATATAACCACAGCTCATATAGCTTAATATTTAGGAAAAAAATCCAATAAAAAATGAGTAGAAGACCTAAACAGACATTTCTCCAAAGAAGACACACAAATGGCCAACAGGCACATGAAAAGATGCCTAACATCACTAATTATAAGAGAAAGGCAAATCAAAATCACAATGACTTATCACCTCACACTGGTCAGAATGACCATCATTTAAAAGTCTGTAAATAATAAATGCTGAAGAAGATGTGGAAAAAAGGAAACTCTCCTATACTGTTGATGGAAATGTAAATTTGTCTAGCCACTACAGAAAACAGTATGGAGGTTCCTTCAAAAACTGAAAATAGAGATAACATATGATTCAGCAATCCCACTCTTGGGCATAGATCCACAAGAGATGAAAACTAGCTTGAAAAGATACGTGCATCAAGTGTTCATAGCAGCACTATTTACAAGATCAGAGATATGGAAGGAACTTAAATGTCCATCAACAGATGAATGGATAAGGATGTACTGTACTGTGTGTGTGTGTGTGTGTGTGTGTGTGTGTGTACTCAGCCATAAAAAAGATATAAATATTGCCACTTGCAGCAATACAGACAGACCTACAGAGTATCATACTAAGTGAAGTCAGACAGAGAAACAAATATTAGATGATATCACTTATATATGGCATCTAAAAAATAATACAAGTGATTCTATTTACAAAACAGAAGTAGGCTCACAGAAATAGAAACACAAAAAAATAAACTTTCAGTTACCAAAGCGGAAAGGCAGGGAGGGATTAATTAGGAGTATGGGATTAACAGATACACACTGCTACGTATAAAATAGATAAGCAACAAGGATGTGGTGTACAGCACAGGTGTGTGTGTGTGTTAATCATTGAGTCTGGTCCAACTTTTTGTGACCCCATGAACTGTAGCCCACCAGGCTCTTCTGTCCATGGAATTCTCCAGGCAAGAATACTAGAGTGGGTAACCTTTCCGTTCTCCAGGGGATCTTCCTGACCCAGGGATCAAACCTGGGTCTCCAGCATTGCAGGCAGGTTCTTTACTGCCTGAGCCACCAGGGAGGCCCCATAGCACAGATCAGTTCAGTTCAGCTCAGTTCATTCGCTCAGTTGTGTCCGACTCTTTGCGACCCCATGAATCGCAGCACGCCAGGCCTCCCTGTCCATCACCATCTCCCGGAGTTCACTCAAATTCACGCCCATTGAGTCCGTGATGCCATCCAGCCATCTCATCCTGGGTCGTCCCCTTCTCCTCCTGCCCCCAATCCCTCCCAGCATCAGAGTCTTTTCCAATGAGTCAACTCTTCACATGAGGTGGCCAAATCACTGGAGCTTCAGCTTTAGCATCATTCCTTCCAAAGAAATCCCAGGACTGATCTCCTTGCAGTCCAAGGGACTCTCAAGAGTCTTCTCCAACACCACAGTTCAAACGCATCAATTCTTCAGTACTCAGCCTTCTTCACAGTCCAACTCTCACATCCATACATGACCACAGGAAAAACCATAGCCTTGACTAGACGGACCTTAGTCGGCAAAGTAATGTCTCTGCTTTTGAATATGCTATCTAGGTTGGTCATAACTTTTCTTCCAAGGAGTAAGCATTTTTTAATTTCATGGCTGCAGTCACCATCTGCAGTGATTTTGGAGCCCAAAAAAATAAAGTCTGACACTGTTTCTACCGTTTCACCATCTATTTCCCATGAAGTGATGGGAATACAGCACAGATAACTATATTCAATATCTTGTAATAACCTCTAATGGAAAAGAAACTGCATACATATATATGTATAACTGAATCACATAGCTATATACCTGAAATTAACACAGTATATTGATAGTAAATCAGCTGTACTTCAATTTTAAAATAAATAAGCAAAATTAAATGCTGCAACAGCATTACATTGTGTGAAGGCCTCAGGGTGTGGTTAAATATCCTATTGATTCCTCTGATTTCTATTTACTGAGTTTCTTTTGCTCTTTTTCTGGGTCTTATTCCAGTAACTTCCTTAAAACCCTACCCCTTTTCAGTCCTATTTTTCAAAGACTGAGGCTCAGTCTCAATGCTCCCTGGGGGGTTTCTAGCATAGTCTGCCTGGACTTCTGAGAACTGTGAGCCTGAAATTTTTAGTTACTCTGCTCCCGTTTGCTTTGTCTCAAATTCCCTTTCACAGTGGCCTACCCTGTGCCCTCACTGCCTGAGCACCTCTTTGGTCTCTTGATCTGACACACTTCACTTCCTTCATCCACACCTGAAGCTGGCCAGTTGCAGTGGCTGCATCTCTTTTCCCATTTTGGCACCTGTCTGCCTGCCTTGCTCAGCTAGAAAGAATAGCTCTGCCTAGCCAGATGCCAAGAAGTGACAAATCAAGCTCAATCAATAGAAGGTAATTAAACTTCTGCTTTAAAAGCCCAGCAGAGGTTGTCAATGGGATTTCTCAGTGGATCCCTGCTGCTAAACAAGAATGTAATTTTATATTTAGTTTTAAAACTTGAACTTTCTCCAACAGAATTCCTAGAGAAAACAATCAAGAGTGAATAAAAGCAATAGTAAGAATTGTTTGATGGCAAAAAAAGGCAATAAGAGAGGATTTGGCATTTCCACAATCAAAATACCTATCACTAGGTAGATGGTGACTAATCTTCATTACTAGGTAAGCTAAACAGAAACACTAACTAAACAGTAATATAGGTCACTTTCAAATATAATCTATTCCCTTGGGTCTTCAGTCTAGGATCTTTAAGCAAGCTATTTAAAAGATATAATATTACAGAATGACACCATTGAGGGGGGTAGGATGAAGCGTGAGAGACAAGGGTGACTTTAAAGGCTTTAAGTGGGAAAGGCCTCACTGATCTATGCCATATTTCTTACAAAAATGCATTAATATGAATATACTATTTTCCAGCACATCCAATTCACATCACTGTCCCAAATAATTATTTCTCTAGGAAATGCGAAGTCGAAAACAAAATGTTTCCCATTAAGTGGGAACTACTCTGTTAATGCCATTAGTACATACATTCTCACTTTAAAAATAAGAGGTTGCTGAATTAGTCACTTAGGTATATTGAACAAACTGTGGAAAGGTATTAACCTGCTGGAAAACCCTCACCCCTCACTCTCACATATCCACTGGAGATTTCCAGTTAGGTCTAATGATCAGGAATAACTGCAGCCATGCAGACCATCAGGAGTTTCTGATTTACCTAAAGTGGAAAATTGTTGCCAATGAAAAGTAAGTGGAACACAAAGTATAGTACGTTCTACCTCTAATGCCTCTTTCACAGGCTAACTTGAATCTGAAGAGCATGATCTTTCATGTAGCTTGTTCACTGATAACCTTGTAAAGATCTTATTGCCAGATTTTCACCCAACTGGTGTGCTGACTGGATTACAGAGCTCCTAGCCCAGAGCCACCTTGTCTGTTTACCCACATGTACCATTCAAATATCATTACATTCTGTGCTTGTCACGATATGGAAAACAATGAGAAGCCCTAAATTAATCTTTATTTTCCAGGGCTTATTTTCACATATTCCACTTTATCATATGGTGTCTTTAAAGAATGATAACATTTTTTGAGCTGGAAAAGACCTCAAATTACCTCTTCCTAAATGGAACTTTTTCAAATATAAGTTCCATAGACTATTAAGAGATGTTAGTTTACTTGGGGAAGGGGCAATTTGAGAAACACTGGGTTAAAGAATTTTTTTGTACAGAATGTCTCAAAAGCTTCCATATGCTGAATACCTGTAATTCTCCAGAAGAGGAGAATAAACAATTTATCTTTATTAAAGAGTGGAGTCCTAAAAATATCTTTTTTTTTCCAATTGTGGTAAGATATGCATAACAAAAATTTATCATCTTAATCATTTTTAAGGATATGTTCAATAATGTTAAGTATATGTACATTGTTGTGCAATGTCCAGAACTTTTCATCTTGCAAAACTGAAACTCTATACGCATTAAACCACAACTCTCCATTTCCCCCTCTCCTCCAGCCCTGCAAAAATAATTCTGCAGAGATAGGAAGGATAAACTATTTTCCTTTTGGATCTCTAAGTTTTTAGCGTTCATCCATATGCTACTGCTAACCTTCTAAGCTTTAGAAATTACTGGCATATTTTCAAATACCATAATGATGATTTCTGGCCTTTATTTCAACTGTGCCTAAACAGCTGGCTTGAAGCAGCTGGCAACCCAAGAGTGAAATAAAACAGAACGAAGCTAAGCATCTTCTTGACTAGCATCATGTGCCAGGGCAAGGTCAGCTTTGGTTCCACTTGGCCTTTACTTATAACCTGTCTCAAAAGATCCCTTCTCAGAATATCTGCATCAGTATGTTCATCCTGGCACCGGGTGCTGGGTATTCATTCTCCCCCCAGCCGCTCTCTGCTTCACATCCTCTAAAATCATGGTTCCCCATGCCAAGATGAAATGCAAAAGGGTACATTAGTCAAAGACACAGGGAATGAGTACCACATAAGGTGAGAGGCATGTGCCATGAATATTAATGTAACCTAAGCAGTTATAATCACTATAATGGGAGCTGGCACACATTAGTTACTAACTGCACAGAAGAGGGAGAAGGCAATGGCAGCCCACTCCAGTACTCTTGCCTGGAAAATCCCATGGATGGAGGAGCCTAGTAGGCTGCAGTCCATGGGGTTGCTAAGTGTTGGATATGACTGAGCGACTTCACTTTCATGCATTGGTGAAGGAAATGGCAACCCACTCCAGTATTCTTGCCTGGAGAATCCCAGGGACAGAGGAGCCTAGTGGGCTGCTGTCTATGGAGTCACACAGAGTCAGACACAACTGAAGCGACTTAGCAGCACCAACAGCAGGAGCAGCAGCAGCACAGAAGAGGCAGCAGTTAATTTCAGTGAAGGTTAGGAATCTCTGCTTGAGTCACTCAGAGGAAGCCTTCATTTTTCCAACTGAGTAACAATGCTAGATTCTCAGCTCCCCAAGACAGCCAGTTATTTTCAGGAGCATTGCTAAATTCTCAAAATAAATTTGAATTTGCATTAATTGATGATACGTGACATACTACAGATGGGCGGTAGTAAAGCAGAAAAACCATAGGACAAAACAGTTTGTGTGATAGTTAAAATCATTCTTGCAGTTGCTGCTGCTGCTGCTAAGTTGCTTCAGTCGTGTCCGACTCTGTGCGACCCCATAGACGGCAGCCCACCAGGTTCCCCCGTCCCTGGGATTCTCCAGGCAAGAACACTGAGAGTGGGTTGCCGTTTCCTTCTCCAAGCATGAAAGTGAAAAATGAAAAGGAAGACGCTCAGTCGTATCCAACTCTTAGCGACCCCATGGACTGCAGACTACCAGGCTCCTCCATCCATGATATTTTCCAGGCAAGAGTACTGGAGTGGGTTGCCATTGCCTTCTCCACTTGCAGTTGCTGGTTGATTTATAAACAACCTACTCTAACAATATTTCAATAAATGGGATAAAATAATAGTAGTAATAAAAACAATTTAGTACTGGATTGGAGACATCACCCACTCGGAGGCAGAGAAAGAAAATGTTTTCTAGAAAAGGAAAAGATAATAAAAAAAGAAAAAGAAGGAAAAAAAGATATTCACACTTAAAAAGTGTATTTGGGGAAAGAACAGCAACTTACTTAAACGGGACCAGTGTCTCAAACTGTGAAACTCATGATAATATATGATGTTGTCTTTCCCTCTTTACAGGATAAATGAGACTTCCAAAGAGGACTAAGCTATCAGACCTGCTAAATGTTTCTAAAAACAAAACAAAAACATTAATTTATAAGAATGAAACAGAAAATAAAGCAGCTTTACCAGCTTCAAGAAAATACTCCAAAAACTGTATCCCAGCTCAGCCAATATCATGTCAATAAATATCTGTTGGATGCTAAATGAAATGTCACTGGATAGAGTTGAAGGAAATTTAAGAGAATTGATCAGAAGCCTCCTTGCTAATACAGCTGAAGAAAATCTCCGAAAGGGTAATACTGAATCATCTGTTATGGGTCTGACAAAGAGTCTCTCTTTTGATCAACCTAACCTTTAAACAGGCTCCTCTTAATATTTCTCCCCACTAGGCCTTGACTCTTAGACTGGCATGTCTGTCTTTGCATCGCCCAACTTTAGCGAGAATCTTATTAAAAAGGTTTAGCCGGAATCTCCCACCCTTGATATCTGATCACCCTTAATATTTAACCAAATTTCTCACCTCCCCCACCCCCCAAAACAATAACTGATCACTCTGGTCAGTCTTCAGCAAGAATTCTTTCAGAATCCTTTACAGCAGTTTAGCAAAGAACTGCCCTGCCCTCTTAGTAATTTTCTACCCACCAGTCCCCACCCCCACCCTGTTTCTTGACAGTGAACCCCCACTTTTCCCTGTTGTGATCAGAAACAATCCCAGTTCTATACTGAGATCTCTTTCTCCCTACTGCAACAGTCCCTGTTTTTACTACTTTAAATATTGTCCGTCCAGCTCTGGTTCTATTTGAGAGGGCTTAGTCCTTGTTCCACTCTGGAAAACAGTTTGGCAATTCTTCAAAATGTTAAACACAGACTTACCACAAGACCTAGCAGTTCCACTCCTAGGCATATACCCATAGGAACTGAAAAGATATGTCCTTGTAAAAATTTGTACATAAATATCCACAACAGTATTATTTTTAAAGCCAGAAACTAGAAGCAACCCGCATCCCCATTAAATGGTGAATGGATAAAGAAACTGTGGTATCTCCATACAAAAGATCAATACTCAGCAAGAGAGAGAAACAGAGCACTGAAATATGCCACCACATGGACGGACCTTGAAACATGCGAAATAAAATAAGCCAGTCACAAAAGACCGTTAAGTTGCATGAGTCCACTTATATGAAGTTTCCAAAATAAGAAACCCCAGAGACATAAGGCAGATTAGTGGAAATTAAAAGATGCTTACTCCTTGGAAGAAAAGTTATGACCAACCTAGATAGCATATTGAAAAGCAGAGACATTACTTTGCCGACAAAGGTCCGTCTAGTCAAGGCTATGGTTTTTCCAGTAGTCATGTATGGATGTGAGAGTTGGACTGTGAAGAAGGCTGAGTGCCGAAGAACTGATGCTTTTGAACTGTGGTGTTGGAGAAGACTCTTGAGAGTCCCTTGGACTGCAAGGAGATCCAACCAGTCCATTCTGAAGGAGATCAGTCCTGGGATTTCTTTGGAAGGAATGATGCTGAAGCTGAAACTCCAGTACTTTGGACACCTGATGCAAAGAGTTGATTCATTGGAAAAGACTCTGATGCTGGGAGGGATTGGGGGCAGGAGGAGAAGGGGACGACCCAGGATGAGATGGCCGGATGGCATCACTGACTCGATGGACGTGAGTCTAAGTGAACTCCGGGAGATGGTGATGGACAGGGAGGCCTGGCGTGCTGCGATTCATGGGGTCGCAAAGAGTCGGACACAACTGAGAGACTGAACTGAACTGAACTGAACTGAGTGGTTCCCAGGGAGTGAGGGGACAGGGAAACAGAGTTTCTTTCGGAGCTGATGCAAACATTCTAAAATCAGATGGTGATGATGTCTGGACAACTCTAGATATACTAAAAACCACTGAATTGCATACTTTAAAAGGACACATTTTACTGTAACTACACTAAGAGACTTCCCTTGGCTCAGACGGTAAAGAATCCACCTACAATGCAGGAGACCTGGATTCAATCCCTGGGTTGGGAAGATCCCCTGGAGGAGGGCATGGCAACCCACTCTAGTATTCTTGCCTGGAGAATCCCCATGGACACAGGAGCCTGGCTGGCTACAGTTAACAGGGTCGCAAAGAGTTGGATACAACTTAGCGACTAAGCACAGTGCAAAGCATTATTTAAAAAATAAATAAGTAAATCATTTCCACAGGTTTGTCTGTTCAATAGGTGTTTGCTGAGGGCCTATTATTTGCTAGGCACTAGGAAAATAATAAAACACAGACATGGTTCCTGCCCTCCCAGAGCTTACAGTCTTGTGGAGGAAGGCTGGGTTAAAACCCTGGTTCACAATTTACTGTAATAACTTCCTCATCTATAAATAGAGTAAAAGGCAAGTGCCCAGTGGCTGGCAAATTGGAAGGACTCCCTGACTGTTAGTAATTATTAATTAACTATAAAAGCAAAGCATAAATAGGAGAGAGAAGGAATATAATTAAAACAAGAGGGCTTAGGTTGGGAAGCTGTAGAAGGTATCACTTCAGAAAATGACATTTGGGTTAAAATGTGAAGGATCAGCTAAAGGCAGAAAGATTTAAAAAAAAACAGACAAAGGAAAATACAAGTACAAAGGTCCTGAGGCAAGGAAGAGCTTGAGGCCTTCCAAGAACTATGTGTGATCAGCTGATATTTAAGTGAGGGAGAGATAAGCAGAAGCCAGAATGCACCAGGTCTTATAGAAAAAAATAATATTTTGGATTTTATTCTATATACAATGGAAAATCACTGAAGGCTTTTAAGCAGAAGTATGACATGATCCAAATTACACTTTCAAAGATCCCTGGCTGCTACGAGGGGAAGAAGGCTACTGGTGTGCTCAAGGGAAGAGATAAAGTGACTTGTATTCCACTGTGGTAGAGATCCTAATACTACCTATGCAGCTGGCACTGAACAGAACACCAAAGGAAAAGTGAACATTATGTAGAAGAAAGCACACCATACCTATTTGAACCAAAAGCCCTCAAATTCCTAGTTCCACTGCCAAACAGCGATACAATCTTGGCAGACTTCCTCCTCAATTCCTTCAGTTCAGTTCAGTTCAGTCACTTAATTGTGTCTGACTCTTCCCAATCCCATGGACTGCAGCATGCCAGGCTTCCCTGTCCATCATCAACTCCCGAAGCTTATTCAGACTCATGTCCATCAAGTCAGTGATGTCATCCATCTATCTCATCCTGTTATCGCCTTCTTTTCTGGCCTTCAATCTTCCCAGCATCAGGGTTTTTTCTAACAAAGTCAGTTCTTCAAATCAGGTGGCCAAAGTATTAGAGTTTCAGCTTCAGCATCAGTCCTTCCAATGAATATTCAGCTTTGATTTCCTTCAGGATTGACTGGTTTGATCTCCTTGTTATCCAAGGGATTTTCAAGAGTCTTCTCCAACACCACAGTTCAAAACCATCAATTCTTCTGCACTCAGCTTTATGTTCCAATTCTCATATCCTTACATGACTACTGGAAAAACCATAGCCTTGACTAGATGGACCTTTGTTGGCAAAGTAATATCTCTGCTTTTTAATATGCTGTCTAGGTTTGTCACAGCTTTCCTTCCAAGGAGCAAGTTTCTTTTAATTTTGTGGCTTATCAGAATAATCAGAATAACAGTTCCACCTAACAGGTAGACTTAAGGTACTCTAAGACTTAACTGACTTAAATGAGCAAGTGTTGCAGAGTATCAGGCAATGATAAGTGTTAGTCAATTTAAGAGATACACCCAAAACAAAAACAAAGTATAGACTGTGATTACTTATTTGTTTCTCTTTAAGGTCAAGTTGTTTTTTGTTTTGTTTTCTTTCAGTGAGTACCTGCTAAGCTTCTCCAAAATACTTGGGCTTGTAGAGAAGACAGCAGGAATCCATCTATTTGTTCCACAGCACTTACTTGCTGGGAAAACCACACAATTGTTGCAGATAAAAGTCCTTTCTCAAAGACACAGCCTGAGGAGTGAAAGTTCTATAAAGAAAACTCTTCCCTAAAGAAGTCCAGGCAAAGGAATGTATGAACATAGAGAAAAGCAGTGAACATTTTCTATAAAACAGGTTTATGAAGCAACTAATATAATGATTGATTTTAAGAGATATGTGGCAAAGTGAATGACACAATTATCCTGTTTACATGCTTAAACTTCTGCCAAAATAAATTATACCCAAATTTTACCTGAAAAACAAAACACTCTGGTCTTCCTACTGGTGAAGACACCTCTGCACACATTACAATCACCACTTTCTCTGAAGTATACTTGTAGTAAGGGTACACCTGGGATTTTTCTCAAGTTAATTAAACAATTGTAAAAAAAAAAAAAAAAAAGAAAGTAAATTCTTCTGAGACTTTTCTGGAAGCCCCTGATAGAAGCATATAGGGAAGTAGTTTTTTAATTACCTTGATAGTTCATTAATGTTTTTGCTCACTTATAATTATATCACATTTCTTCTAAAAGTCTCCCAAGAAAGCATTAATTAAAGGAAAAGCAAAGGGTTATGTGTTTATTTATCAATGTTTAATCAGATAATGAAAAAGAGAAAAAAAGAAAAACCTTCTCATATATATTGTCCCGTAAACTTTTATCTTAAACAAGAAAAAGAGATTTTTATGTCTTAATAAAATACCATATTAAAAAGCCAAAAGTAGCAAAACAAAAAGCATCCTTAAATAAATGCCATATTATGTTGTCATAGCTGTATTAATTATTAAATGAACTGTAGGAAATCGAATGATTTCCAAGAATACAGATTTAACGTTCAGAAAATTATTGAACTTCAAATCCTCTACACAGACACTGATACAGATTAATAACAATGGCTGTTGGAAATTTCTATAAATTGCACACATTTGCATAAAATTATGTCAGCTGGGTGAAGGGGACACTGGGAGGATAACAGTGTCTACAAGTATTTTCTGAGTTTCTATGTTCTTTAAAATCCAGCCTCCTTCCTAGAAGCAAATAAACTATGCTCCTATAGAAAAAGAGAAGAAACCAAGAAAGCAGTAGACAAAATTATACAGATGGAAGCATAAAAATCTTTCTCCACTACCCCTCAACTGAAGGAAACAATGAATAGAAACAAAAGTTTTATCATTCTGAAAACATTTGATCTTTGTTCTGGTTTAAGGCAAAAAAAAAAGAGAAAAGAATTTGAACTATATTTCATCATTTACATAAAATCATCAGTCATATTATAAAAAGAACCTTACCGCTCAGATTTTCTTTCTAAATTAATTCTGCCTAGAGCCTCAGATGGAGAAGGAAATGGTGACCCACTCCAGTACTCTCGCCTGGAAAATCCCATGGGCGGAGGAGCCTGGTAGGCCACAGTCCATGGGGTCACTAAGAGTCAGACATGAGTGAGCGACTTCACTTTCACTTTTCATTTTCACACATTGGAGAAGGAAATGGCAACCCACTCCAGTGTTCTTGCCCAGAGAATCCCAGGGAAGGGGGAGCCTGGTGGGGCTGCTATCTATGGGGTCGCACAGAGTCGGACACGACTGAAGCGACTTAGCAGCAGCACCAGCAGAGCCTCAGAAGAGAACTGAGTGAAATAAAAAACAAAAGCAAACAAACTAAAAAGCAAACACAAGATGCTATTTTCAGTTATTCTGAATTTTGATTGAGATATTTTTCCATGTACAGCACAATGCCCCTACCACAGTATACTAAAAAATATCTGCTTCAAACTATTGTTAAATATAGATGTATCAGAGAATCAAGTCAAAAACAGTTCTAAACTTTGCGACCCCATGGACTGCAGCACGCCAGGCCTCCCTGTCCATCACCAACTCCCGGACCTTACTCAACCTCATGTCCATCGAGTCGGTGATGCAGTCCAATCATCTCATCCTCTGTCATCCCCTTCTCCTCCCGCCCTCAATCTTTCCTAGCATCAGGGTCTTTTCTAATTAGTCAGTTCTTCACATCAGGTGGCTAAAGTATTGGAGTTTCAGCTTTAATCAGTCCTTCCAATGATATTCAGGACTGATCTCCTTTTGGATAGACTGGTTGGATCTCCTTGCAGTCCAAGGGACTCTCAAGAGTCTTCTCCAACACCACAGTTCAAAAGCATCAATTCTTTGGTGCTCAGCTTTCCATGTAGTCCAACTCTCCATACATGACTACTGGAAAAAGCATAGCTTTGACTAGAAGGACCTTTGCTGGCAAAGTAATGTCTCTGCTTTTTAATATGCTGTCTGGGTTGGTCATAACTTTCCTTCCAAGGAGTAAGTGTCTTTTAATTTCATGGCTGCAGTCACCATCTGCAGTGATTTTGGAGCCCCCCAAAATAAAGTATGACACNAATAAAGTTTGACACTGTTTCCACTGTTTCCCCATCTATTTCCCATGAAGTGATGGGACCAGATGCCATGATCTCAGTTTACTGAATGTTGAGTTTTAAGCCAACTTTTTCACTCTCCTCTTTCACTTTAATCAAGAGGCTCTTTAGTTCTTCATTTTCCACCATAAGGGTGGTGTCATCTGCATATGTGAGGCTATTGGTATTTCTCCCGACAGTCTTGATTCCAGCTTGTGCTTCATCCAGCCCAGCCTTTTGCATCATGTACTCTGCATATAAGTTAAATAAGCAAGGTGACAATATACAGTCTTGATGTACTCCTTTTCCTATTTGGAACCAGTCTGTTGTTCCATGTCAGGTTCTAACTGTTGCTTCCTGACCTGCATACAGATTTCTCAGGAGGCAGGTCAGTGGGTCTGGTATTTCCCCCTCTTGAAGAATTTTCCACAGTTTGTGGTGATCCACACAGTCAAAGGCTTTGGCATAGTCAATAAAGCAGAAATAGATGGTTTTCTGGAACTCTCTTGCTTTTTTGATGATCCAGTGGATGTTGGCAATTTGATCTCTGGTTCCTCTGTCTTTTCTAAAACCAGCTTGAACATCTGGAAGTTCATGGTTCACATACTGTTGAAGCCTGGCTTTGAGAATTTTGAACATTACTTTACTAGCATGTGAAATGAGTCCAATTGTGCAGTAGTTTGAGCACTCTTTGGCATTGCCTTTCTTTGGGATTGGAATGAAAACTGACCTTTTCCAGTCCTGTGGCCACTGCTGCGTTTTCCAAATGTGCTGGCATACTGAGTGAAGCACATTTACAGCATCCTCTTTTAGGATTTGAACTAGCTCAACAGGAATTCCATCACCTCCACTAGCTTTGTTTGTAGTGATGCTTCCTAAGGCCCACTTGACTTTGCATTCCAGGATGTCTGGCTCTAGATAAGTGATCATACCATCGTGATTACCTGGGTCATGAAGATCTTTTTTATATACCTCGTCTGTGTATTCCTGCCACCTCTTCTTAATATCTTCTGCTTCTGTTAGGTCCATACCTTTTCTGTCCTTTATTGAGCCCATCTTTGCATGAAATGTTCCCTTGGTATCTCTAATTTTCTTGAAGAGATCTCTAGTCTTTCCCATTCTATTGTTTTCCTCTATTTCTTTGCACTGATCACAAAGGAAGGCTTTCTTATCTCTCCTTGCTATTCTTTGGAACTCTGTATTCCAATGGGTATATTTTTCCTTTTCTCCTTTGCATTTCACAGCTATTTGGAAGGCCTCCTCAGACAGCCATTTTGGCTTTTGCATTTCTTTTTCTTGGGGATGGTCTTGATCCCTGTCTCCTTTACAATGTCACGAACCTTCTTCCATAGTTCATCAAGTACTCTATCAGATCTAGTCCCTTAAATCTATTTCTCACTTTTACTATATAATTGTAAAGGATTTAAGTCATACGTGATTGGTCTAGTGGTTTTCCCTACTTTCTCCAATTTAATTCTGAATTTGCCAATAAGGAATTCATGATCTGAGTCAGTCTGCTCCCGGGCTTGCTAAGAGAATCAGCAAAGGTCAAAAACAAGGGATTTCTTAACTTTTCTGCCTCTTGAGAGATGAAAAAACTGAAAGTTCGGAGTTTTTGCTCCACTCTGATTATTTAAGTGGAGGATTGAGGCGCCAATAATACTACCTGAAGTGACAGGACTAACCCATTATTCTGGCACAAAATAGATACACTAGGTTGGTCACAACGTGTGTTGGCCAAGCTCAGGATGTATCATTTCTTCCTTTATCTCTCATGCCAAAGTCTATCCAATGTTTGATGTATAGAGTACATAAACATTCACTTTTTTCCTTCAAAGTATGCAAGTTCATAATCTAGATTTAACCATAAACTAGTGGAATTACATCTTTTGAGGCAATCTCACAGATTTATTTCATCTTAGAAAATTTAGCACATTTAAAACATGTTAGAAAAGGAAAAAAAATAAACAAGTAAACTGATCTATTGCTGCTTAGTATTCTAACAGGAGACTAACTCTTTTAAATAAATTCCAAGGACTACTATGAAAGTGTGATTGAATTTCATATCACAATGAGTATAAAATTAAAAGCTATCACTTTTAATTAATCAATAATGACTCGGATCTCCATGGCAGTACATGTGCAATGAGCTCTCTGCTTTAAGGTTAAAAAAATATAACATAGGGTCCTGTTGGCAAGATTACCATTCTCTATGGACAGAACTGTGTCCCCCTAAATTTGTATGTTGAAACTCTAACCTCCAGTGTATTTGGAGTTGGGGCTTTGGAGACAATTAGGTTTAGATCAGGTCATGAGAGTAGAAGCTTCATGATGCAATCAATACCCTAATAAGAAGAGACAACAAAGCGCTTTCTCTTTGTGTGTGTGTGTGTGTGTGTGTGTGTGTGTACACAACATGCAAGGATATGCCAAAAAAGTGGTTGTCTGCAAGCCAGGAAGAGAGAGAGCGCACCAGCGATGGGAAACACTAGCACTTTGATCTTGGAATTCTCACCCTCCAGACTCAGAAATTTCTGTTGTTTATACCACCCTGTCTATGGTATTTTGTTATGGCAGCCCCAAATGACTAATACTCCATCAAACCAGTGCCAAACACGGTATCCTTTACAATAGAGGACAAACTACAAATACAGTCTGAAAAATGGGCTTGGATTCTTAAGCTTTGTCCTATATATTAATTCTCCAAGTGACAACTAGTGTAACTGTTGTTTATTCTCTTTTCCTGTCACCGTGATGGCTACACACTTCCTTTTCACACCAGCATCACTCTCCAGTACCCACTCATATGCAAGCCTCCATCTTTGCTACACCTATGGATTCAGACCTGCCATTTACAGTGCTATTTCAGCTTATATTCTTCCTCTCTGATGTACAGAAGTAAAATTCAAACTTCCTGACTAATGTTCTCTGAAGAGTAGAGCATTTACATCTGATTTTTTCTTATCACTTAATCTGGGATTTAGATCATTTATATAAGCTGTTCTTTGGTTATCTAATTATTTTACATCATACCTGTAAAAATCATCGTAGGTTATTCCTACCTCCCCTCCTCTCACCCCCACCACACAGACATAAAAGTTGTAAAATGTTCAAATAAATTTCAGCAAGCTGGACAGTGAAAAGGCTGCGCTAATGGGCTTGAAACTTGTGAAACCTGTCCTCACTGCTTCTCCTGTTAGTGAAGGAGTCTTTAGAGCTGAATTGCATGACAGGGACTATAAGAAAAAGGCCAAATATTTGATCTATCTCATTTCCTAATGCCCACTCACCTCAGAGATCTGAAACTCCATGTCCGGGAGTTTCGATTCCATGATGCTTATAATTGGCTTCACAAGTGAGGAATTAAGATTTTCTTTTTCTATTTATTATAGGAAAAGCAATATTACACTAAACACTATGTTAATTGTTTTTAAATATCCCGTAAGCTATCATTTTATTGGAATTACTTTCATTACTACCTACTAGCTTTCACACACATTTATTATTGTTGAAATCATATTATAGGTTTTATTCCATTTAACACGACACCTTAAGTGCACATCATAGTTTTCACTGTAATGATTTGATGAGATTATGTCATGATGATATAATATGTTAGTGACATAACATCACTAACATACCATTTCTCTTCTGATGAACACTGAGGTTACTTCCAATTATTTGCTACTGTGGGAAACAATACAGTTTGATCATGGTGTGAACACGTATTACTCGGGATGGATTGTCAGGGACAGGATTACTAGCCCAAAGGGTTTTAGCAATTTTTCTACTTTTCTGTGGTTTACTTTTTTTTTTCATTCCCAGGAGGAACTGTGCCAATGACTTCATCAGCAATGAACAGTTCCTGGTTTCTTTTTAAAATAAAAACATACAAATTTTGCTGCAAATTTGTCAATATGAGATGTTCTCTGTTTGTGATGGAAGGAGGGAATTACCTCAGTAATTTAAAAGTGTCATCTATGTATTATAAATTTGCACAAAGTCTTTGATACAGAATTATGAAGAACATTTTTTCTTGTTCACTTTACTACTTCTATTTCCCTTTCTGTGAATTATCTGTTTTGCCCATTCATCTATAAAAGTCTTGATGTTTAAGGGATAAAAACAAACCAGTGCTTTATACACACAACCCTCCATATCCTCAGGTTCCCCATCTGCGGATTCAACCAACCACAATTAAACAAAACACACTTTGAAGAAAGATTTCAGAAAGTTCCAAAAAGCAAAACTTGAATTAGCTGAGTAGTGGCACTGTATTTATAACATTGTATTAAGTAAACTAGGAACTTCTGTGGTGGCTCAGATGGTAAAGAATCTGCCTGAGATGCAGGAGGCCTGGGTTCAATCCCTGGGTCAGAAAGATCCCCTAGAGAAGGGAATGGCTATTCACTCCAGTATTCATGCCTGGAGAATTCCATGGACAGAGGAGCCTGGCAGATTGTTTACAGTATATGGGAGCCTACAGATTATTTCAGTAAATGGGAAGATGTACATAAGTTAAATGTAAATACTATACAATTTATACAAGGAATTTGACATCCACAGATTTTGGTATCTGCAGGAGTCCTAACCTACAGATTTCAAGGGATGACTGTGCTTTATACATATTCCTTATCAGTCATATAGGTGTATGTATATTTTCCCCCTCGTTTTAAAAACTGTTATCAAATATACATTTAAAATAGTTTTCAAATCTATATTTTTCTTTGTTTCTCTATTTCTTTAAGCCCCCAAAGATATATCCTTTCACAGTTCCATTATATATATTCTTTTTTACGTTACTTTAGGTTTTCTATAACATTTTTTCATTAATTTCATCAAATTTTTCATTAAGTTCACTAATTTATTTCAATTTTACACTGGTATATAGTTAAATTGGAGAAGGCAATGGCACCCCACTCCAGTACTCTTGCCTGGAAAATCCCATGGATGGAGGAGCCTGGTAGGCTGCAGTCCATGGGGTTGCTAAGAGTTGGACACAACTGAGCAACTTCCCTTTCACTTGAAGGAGATGGCAACCCACTCCAATGTTCTTGCCTGGAGAATCTCAGGGATGGAGGAGCCTGGTGGGCTTCCGTCTATGGGGTCGCACAGAGTCGGACACGACTGAAGCAACTTAGCAGCATATAGTTAAATAAGTTGATGCAAATAATTTTTTAAAAAACTGCTACTCAGCTCCCCAACACAACTTTAATCTTTCTTTTTTTTGGAACATATTTAATTATATTGTTTATATATTGCTGAATCTATTTCTAGACTCAAGTATTGTTCCACAGATCTGTGTTTATACTTTTTCACCATTATTACTCATTGCTCCTCTATTTGGAAAGTTCCCTGGAAAGCTCCCTTATTTATTTTTCCATTAGATCACTGTTTCAAGTTCTCCCCAAAATCTCAGACTGATTTTGACTAAAATTATATTATATGCATAAATTAGTTTTAAAAGGTCACAGACTGGATTTATAAATTAAAATGCTGCATGCACATAGAAAGAATGCTTTGGCTTTCTAATACTTGCTTTCTGTTGCTCTCTGAGTGAAGAAGCTTCATGCCTATTTCTTGAGACTGTTGTATATATCAAGGTCTCTGTGATTCTATTTCTATGCCCCAGCCTTTACTTAGTTTAAAACATACTTGAAGGCCCACCATCTATTCTAGCTGCAAAACACCTAGAAAGAGACAAGGTTTTCCACTCAGCTGGAATTGTGAAAGAGGCAAAGGAAAATTAATTCAGCACTGTAATTAGAAACCTTTCCCCTTATACATGGTGTTATAGTCATAAATTACCTGATACTCTGCTTGCCTTGTCTACATATTCTGCTTCAACAGATTCCATAGTTTTTAGACCATTTTGACCTTTGTGATGCACAAACTTCTTCGCTGACCTGCCAGTGTCTAGATCCAACCACCATTCATGTTTAGCAGACCCTTCCTTTCCTATCCATGGGGCTTGGCTACACTGCAGGCCTTCACAGCAAAAGATGCTAATGCATATGCCTTGTCTAGTTACACTGATCAAATGAATATGAAATTTCAAAACAATTTTATAGAGCATAGTGAAGTCACTCAGTTGTGTCCAACTCTTTGTGACCCCATGGACTGTAGCCTACCAGGCTCCTCCATTCATGGGACTTTCCAGGCAAGAGTATTGGAGTGGGTTGCCATTTCCTTCTCCAGGGGATCTTCCTGACCCAGGGATCAAACCCGGGTCTCCTGCATTGTAGGCAGACGCTTTACCGTCTGAGCCACCAGGGAAGACAGTAATATTTAATTTTAATATTTAAGCATCAAATCCTATAAACTGGTAAAAGCCTAAGGCTCAAGGTCAGAAATAAATTAAAATGTAACTAATAATTATTTGGTATCTTAGAATTTGATCTAATACTGGTGTTCTGTGGTGACACAGATGGGTGGGATAGCAGGGATATATGTATATATATAACTGTTTCACTTCTTTATACAGCAGAAACCAATACAGAATTGTAAAGCAACTATACGCCCAAATTTAAAAAAAAAAAGTAGTCCTATATTTCACAGTACATTTGAACAAAGCACTACATTTATGAAATGAAGTATCTGAGGAATAACAGTATTCTCAATTCTAGAATAAATCTAGATGTATACATTTCAAATTAACAGGAATTTCATATATACAGTTATATGTGCCAGAAATATCACACACACATGCATATACAACGTTGCCATGATTTGTGTTATTCTAGCCTGGCGGGTTGCCGTCTATGGGGCTGCACAGAGTCAGACATGACTGAAGCAACTTAGCAGCAGCAGCAGCAGCAGCAGCAGCATGTGTTAGACATGTAAGAAACATTTCTTAACTTAAAACATTTCTTCTCATTTCCCTTTAAAATTATTTCTACTCAAGAGCAGAAATAGTATTTCCTATTTTTTTGACACCATCATGTAGTATTTGTATAAGTATGGCTAACAATTATAAACACTGAGTTAAAACTTTTCTAGATTGTAATTTCTCATAAGACACAGGATAGCTATGAATATGGGATTTATAATTCAAGAGCATTTCTCTTTTTCGACACTTGGTTCTGATACTCAATTTCACCACATTGAACCATGAAATCAAAGGAAATTTAGCCTTTGAGTAAAGTAGTACAATGTTCCTTCATGAAAAAGAGTTCTGCATTAA
Organism: Redunca redunca; assembly: GCA_006410935.1. Classification (NCBI taxonomy): domain Eukaryota; kingdom Metazoa; phylum Chordata; class Mammalia; order Artiodactyla; family Bovidae; genus Redunca; species Redunca redunca. Next base: position 22,068 of record SJYQ01000166.1, on the reverse strand, counting down.
CAACCAAAAGAAAAGATGTACAGCAAAGAGTATTGAGTAGAACACATTTTACATTTTCCACATTAACTTTTTTATGCAGACTGATCATTAATTTCTAAACAGATAAAGCTAAAGAAAGTTTATGTTTTAGTGGGAAATAAAAACAAAAAAATTTCCATCATGCAAGTTATATGGGAAATAATTGCTCTTCTGCAAAAAGAAAATGTGTTATGGATTTGCCTGTCTTATTTAGATAGATAACCTGAATTAAAGAATAGTCTATTCTCAAAAAGCAAAAGCAGATGTGTTTCCAATCATTCACTCACAAGTTAGGCAACATTCCTGATACTCCTGACACTCACAAATACAATTTATAAAGAATTTCAAAATAAAAACTCATGAAAAATGAGCATGCTTTCCAATGACAGCTTACATAAATCCTAGAATCTGTGGCCCACACACAAGAAACAGCTGTTACCCTAAGTCAGAGGAGTCAGAGGCACTGCCTCAAACCAACTGGAGTTCTGCAGAACATCCTACTTTGATAGGATTACTGTAGCTGCCAGACTCCACAGATGGTAACACGACTTGAAAGAGTCCGAAGGGATCTTGATTTTTAACCCTCTTACTTTACTCTCAAGCACAAATACCTGATCGCAAGAAGTGACAGGTCACGTTCGCATATGACATAGTGACATCACATACGACATAGTGACAAAGGTCAGATCTCTCGCCTCGTCTACCACACACTTCTTTTCAAAAGCATTCTATTAAAAGGAAAAATAAGTCCCAAAAAAGAAGCTCCATATACTACATTCATATTGATGATTTACTATGGGTGTGAAATAACATAATAACTAGTGGATGTCAGAGGTCTTCAATTGGGCTATTATTTTCTATGTTTAGGCATGTGATGCCAAATAATCAAGCACAGATGTTTTAGTACATAACTCAAACAATCTATTAGGAGGAGCCCTAACTCAAAGCATGTAAACAATATCTTATAACTCCCTAAGGCTTAGTACTTATTTTTTTAAAAAAATCACATCAAATCAACATTATGGAAAGAATATCAATTATATCCAAACTATAATGTTGAGAACTATATGAAAACCAAAGAAGTAGAAGAAACAGTCCCTGGTCTAATAAATTTAAAATTCTTGTTTTAGTTTTGTCCTAGACCAGTTTTCCATCACTCCTATGGCAAAATAAAGGCACTTTCAGATATACTAAGAATGAATGAATCTGGACATAAACCAAATCATTATGGTATACATCTAGAACTAATACAATGTTATATGTCAATCATATCCCAATTGAAAAAATAATGAATATATAAGTATAATGAGATAAATAGTGAAATACAGCTCTAAGCATATTTATAAAAAGGTTTAAACTGGCCACAATTTAAAATCACTAGATTTTAAGTTTACCTTTCAAATCATTAGGAAAAAATAAAACATAAGGAATCAATGAAAACTAAATCTACAGCTTTAGATCATCGACAAGTTGCTGATAAGCAGTATCCATTTTCTTCACTCCAGATACTGATACAGTGTTGAAATGGGCGGGAGCAAAGTTAGGGCCCGGCAGTATACCACCAGAATCCACCCAAGTGACAATGCTATAAAAGACTCCCTTTTAGCTCAAAGCTATTTCCAATTTACATGTTCTTCTATTTTATCCTATCTAATCTTGCGTAACTGGCATAAGTCTGAGTAAGCAATATACTCTTCAGAAATGCATTGAAGCTCTTTTGCACCTGGCACAAATCAATATTCCCATCTTACCTAGATTGTTATGCTGGAACAAAAAGTCCTACTAACAATTTGGACAAAAAGAAAAAAGAGCACAGGAAGGTACTTGGAATTTACTAAAATATGAACATCAATTATCAGAGATACAAATATTTATCAGATAAATAAAACTCTACCAACCCCACTAAGCAAAATGGGAGGTAGGTAAGTTAAGTACAGTGTAGTGGTTGGTGCATGTTATAAAGACCTGATCATAAATCCCAGATTCATACGACTAATAAGAGGTGTTAACATATGACCAATGTGAATCTTGTCTAGCGTTCCTTATACCACATCATCACTAAATATAAGACCTTCCTAATCCAACTGCTTTTCCTTTTAACTAGCCCATATTTCTTCATCTCTGCAAAGGAATATGAGATGGATGTACTGCTAAAATCTGAATTTGTTTCTCTGCTGTCCCCTGATACATCCAGTAGAGAATTCCATAGCAATGTCCATCAGAAATACTGTTTTGTTTTTAAACAATTTGTGTTGGGAAAATACTCACACAGAGCTTAGCAAGCTAAACCATCTTGTGCTTCACTGATGAAGATTTATCTGCCAAATTATCAAACAAAAAGAAAGTACAACATGTTACCCTGCCCGCAAGCACAGCACATTTATAGTACAGACCACGTGTGACAAAGGAATGACCAGACAAAGGCAAAACTCTTTTATATATTCTAGCTCATTGCTGTTGTTTAGTCGCTAAGTCATGTATGCCTGTTTTACAACCCCAAGGACTGTAGCCCAACAGGCTCCTCTGTCCATGGAATTCTCCAGGCAAGAATACTGGAGTAGGTTGCAATTTCTTCCTCCAAGGGATCTTCCTGCCTCAGGGGTTGAACTCTCATCTCCTGCCTCTCCTGAACTGTCAGGCAAATTCTTTACCACTGAGCCTCCGGGGAAGCACTATGTCCTTTTAAGAAGAGGTTTACTGTTGTTTAGTAGCGGAGTTTGTCTCTTTGCAACCCCATAGACTGTAGCCCGCCAGGCTCCTCTGTCCATGGGATTCTCCAGGCAAGAATACTGCAGTGCGTTGCTATTTCCTTCTCCAGGGGATCTTTCTGACTCAGGGATCGAACCTGAGTCTCCTGCATTGGCAGGCAGGTTCTTTACCTCTGAACCACCAGGGAAGCCCTTAAGAAGAGGAAGGAAATACAAAAATAATTGTCACCTTCTAGGCAGACTTCAAGTCCAGCTCCAGCCATCACCACCTTTAACGTGAGGCATGCGCACGTTACATGTGACACCAGTTGTTGACAGTGGGGTAGAGCAGTTTCTGATCCGTGAAGGACTGATAGCCTTGCTCTATGGCACTTGAGGATCTAGCCTGACTGACAACTCCAGTAATGGAAAAGGTCAGCAAAGAGAAACAACATTACCAAGCAATGCCTCTTTTTCACTGACTGGCTTCTTTTGTCTCATTTTATAGTTTTAACAGATGCAATTCATACCTAAATGGGTACGTGCGTAGGTTTTAAAAATACAATATATAGTAACATATACTAGCTATAATCTATACTAGCTATGGGCTTCCCTTGTGGATAATTAGAAGGATGCACCCTGCTGAGACTTGAGGCACTGCCCTAGAGGAGGACAGGGCTGAGGATGGAGCCATGCAAATCTGGTGGCCCAAAACTGTCGTAAGAGGGCTGTGCCTACCTCCTTAGTTCCCGCAGTGCTACCAAGCAAGATTTAGAGGTGCCAGCTATAAATGGAAACAGAGATTCCAAAGGACCAGGGCAAAGATTTCAGTGAGAAACGATGCTGAGGAGCTTGGCAAAGGGAGTCCCTGTTTATCTCTGGCACCTCCAGGACACAGGAAAGCACTGCAAGAGCAGAAAGCCCAGGAGATTAGGGCTTTTTACTGCTATTGTTCAGATGCCCCAAGCATTCTTCTAAAGCTTCCTGGAGAAGTTTACAGTTTTACAAATGATTTTTCTTTGAATAGAAGATTGCTTCTTTCGTTAAAACTCTATGTTCTGTAAAAATTGTTAAAACTTTGTGTTCTGTAAAAATTGTCTGACTTCTCTTCAGTTTTTAAAGTTCTCTACAAAGAATAGCAAATAATCTAAATACTCAACAACAGGAAAATGATAGCTCCATGCTGTGGAATGGTACAGAGCCATTTAAGATGTTGTCTTTCAGTAATAGTTAATAAGATATAGAAAGTCACAATAGGATGTTAGGTGGAAAAAAAAAGTGGATGATACAAAACTGCACAGAATATGAAGCATCATACCAATTAAATTTTTTAAAAAAACTGGAAAATCTATTGTCTCTTGGTATCAAAATTATAAATGACTGTATAACTTACTATACTTTCTAAATCACCTTCACTGAAGATACTTTGTTTATAACAAGAAAAGTTATTTATTATTAAAAGAATAACAACAGATAAGAATAAAATGTAACTACATTACATCCAATGTCAGGTGGAAGGTTACAAAGTTTACCTCCAAAAGTCTTTCTGGTGATTTACATGGGAAAAAAATCAACTGAAAGCACAACATACCAATCAAGCTGTTCGGGTCCCTTTAAACAAGGTGCAGGTATTAGTACAACAGGTCCTGGAAGAACAATAACCTTTAGACGCACCTATGAAAAGATGAGTTACCATAGGTAGAATTTAATTATAGCCCTTTAAATTGTGCCATACTAATAAGTGGCGGCATTCTTTAGTTTTTAAACCTTCCCTTTCATATCTGCCCTCTGAAACATTCTGAGAAGCCAGATCGGAATCACAAGGCCTTGGACACTGGTGCATTTACTTGAGAACACTGCATAAATTATTGATGACACACAGGTTACACTGTGTTCAGTCTACAACAGATGAAAAGCTTTTATTTTGGTAAAGAGCAAGAGTGGGAATAAAAACATGTGGGTGGCTAGACTCTACCAAGAGCTGCCAACCGTCATATTTCCTTTTGCCTTTGTTGTGTGTCCTTCTCTATTTCTTTCAGACAATTTTCTGTGTTCGTTAATGTCACGCCCATCCATTCAGTTCCTCTAGTGAGTAACTTGGGAGTCAGCCTTGATTTCTCCATCTAACCTCACTCCCACACCCAATTCAACAAACCCCATTAGTTCCACCCTTCAGAGACATCCTGTACACACCATCTTCTCTCTCTGTCACCACCATGACCACCCTGATCCAGGCCACCACAGCTTCTTATTTTACACAACAGCCTCCTAATCGGCCTCCACTTTCACTCCTGCTCCACTGGCCCCTTTACTGCACCAAGACTCAGGTTCTCTGCCCAGTAACAACCTTTGTACACACTGAGCCCCTGTGCCTGAAAGGCAACGCTTCACAAGGCTGACTTCCTGGAACCCGGCACCACACCTCTCAAGTCAACAGAAAAGCTTTCTCTGACTGCCTTATCTGTAGCAATAGCCTGATTTTCTTGGCACTTTGGCAAATATTTATTGTCTGCTTTATTCATCAAACTAAAAGCTTTATACAGCAGAAGAAGCAACAGTTAGAACTACACATGGGACAACAGACTGGTTCCAAATCAGGAAAGGAGTATGTCAAGGCTGTACATTGTCACCCTGCTTTTTTAACTTACATGCAGAGTACATCAAGCGAAATGCCGGGCTGGACAAAGCACTAGCTGGAATCAAGACTGCCGGGAGAAATATCAATTACCTCAGATATGCAGATGACACCACCCTTACGGCAGAAAGTGAAGAACTAAACAGCCTCTTGATGAAATTGAAAAGAGGAGAGTGAAAAAGTTGTTGAGTTAAAACTCAACATTCAGAAAACTAAGATCACAATATACGGTCCCATCACTTCATGGCAAATAGATGGGGAAACAGTGGAAACAGTGACAGACTTTATTTTCTTGGGTTCCAAGATCAATGCGGATGGTGACTGCAGCCATGCAATTAAAAGACTCTTGCTCCTTGGAAGAAAAGCTATGACAAACCTAGACAGCATATTAAAAAGCAGAGACATTACTTTGCCAGCAAAGGTCCTTCTAGTCAAAGCTATGCTTTTTCCAATAGTCATGTATGCATACGAGAATTGAACAATAAGAAAGCTGAGCACCGAAGAACTGATGCTTTTGAACTGTGGTGCTGGAGAAGACTCTTGAGAGTCCCTTGGACTGCAAAGAGATCTAACCAGTCCATCCTAAAGGAAATCAGCCCTGAATATTCATTGGAAGGACTGGTGCTAAAGCTGAAACTCCAATACTTTGGCCACCTGATGCAAAGAACTGACTCATTTGAAAAGATCCTGATGCCGGGAAAGATTGAAAGCAGGAGGAGAAAGGGACGACAGAGGATGACATGGTTGGATGGCATCACTGATTCAACGGACATGAGTTTAAGCAAGCTCCGGGAGTAGGTGATGGACAGCGAAGCCTGGCATGCTACAGTCCATGGGGTCGCAGAGTTGGACACGACTGAGCGACAAGCCAAACTGGACTGATAAGCTTCATGAGGGAAGGGCTATTTCTGTCTTGTAATATGTTGGACAGGGAGGCCTGGCGTGCTGCGATTCATGGGGTCGCAAAGAGTTGGACATGGCTGAGCGACTGAACTGAACTGAACTGAATATGTTGGATCTCTAGCAGCTAAACACAATATGTTTTAATGAATTAAAGAATACTTTGTTTCATCTGTTCTGGTAATATTTCTGCAAGTACATTAGAGTGGGACAGGGAAAACAAATCCCTGACTTCCAAGCTGATTTTTAAAATCATTTTTTGTGTCTTCGTTTATTTTCTCAGCATATTCTCTCACACCAATTTCTAGAATAAAAATTTGCCATGGAGATGTATAACCATAAAAAACATCCCTAGCCTCCAAACACCTGGTATTGAGCTGGCTAACATACCCTCAAATGTCAGATTTTGCATTACATCTATTTAGTCCATATCCTTTAATTATTGCCAGCCTAGGAAGTTTTCTGACAATGCACAGAGTATAAAGTGCCAGACATCAGTCAGTGAAAAATCATTTTGCAACTGGACATGGACATTTGCATGGTTTTAAATTTCTAATAGAATACTCTCTAAACAAAGTACTGTCATCTGGACACCATACTACTGGGACCACCATACATTCTGGGAGAGATTCCATTCTTGCAATCAAACGCTCCACTTGGTAAAACCTCTCCCTAATCCATCTTATAAACAACACTAAGACTGTCACATGCTGTAATTAAATGGTTCTGATGAAACATACAACTCTCAGGTTACAACTGTTTATAATAGCCATTTCTAAATTCTCTTCATTTAAACATTTAAAATATTCAATTTGTCACCTCAAATGAGGTCTCTAAACAGAAAAAAAAAGATGAGTGTCAGAAATAATTCTGAAGGATGAACACACAAAGTAAAACAAGTGATTTTTTTGGGTAAATGACCAACGTCTTTGGTTTAGCATTTTGCCCAATCTATTTAATGCAATTTAAATCTAAAATTATGCTGTACAAATATTAACTCCTCTTGAAGGTTTTACTGCCATTTTATTTATGTATTTAGTACTGAATATATGGCAGTCCCTTTATATTCATTGCAATTAAATCTTCCCACCAATACTATAGGTAAGCACCAATATTATTCTCCACTTCATAGACTAGGTGGAGGTTTAGAGAGATGAGGAATTCATGAGGTTAAGCCTGACACAAGGGGCAGGGCTAGGTTCTAAACCCATTAATTCCTTGTACTTAATAACTACTCTGTGGCAGTGAACAGATGAATGAATGCTTCATCCACAGAGCATTTATGAGATGTCTTCTAGACTTTCTCAGATGACAACTGACAGTTTTCTGTTTTTAAATTCAAAATCCTTAGATGTCTGCATTATCCATTATAACTCATATCATCATTAAGTGATGAAACATTTTCTTAGTGTACTGTATATTCTGTGAATAGGCCCTGGACTAGGTATCGGCAAAGCAAAGAAGAAGAGAAGAAAGCCCCATTCCTGGAGACTAAATAGAACACGGTGAAAGTGTAAGTAAGTAAGCCACATGATAGGTGGCATTCTGGGAAGCAGGGTGCAGTGACCAACTGCCTCCCCAAGTGAAGCTTTAAAAAAAAAAAAAAAAAAAAGGCTTCACAGAGGAAGTAACACAAAAGCTGAGATTCCAAGGACAAGCATAGATTCTCTAAGCAGAAATGGGAAGAAGAAGCATTTGAGTTAGTCAAAAACATTTTGCAGAGGTGTGAAACTATAGCATATGGCCTATTAGGTAAGAGCAAGTTTTTAAACAGAAGCTGGAGTTGGCAGTAACCCAGAAGAGAAAGAAAAACTAAGGCTAACCACACAGGCTGAATGCAGACTGAAAGGGTCTTATATGCCATGCATGGGAAAGGGGGCTCACCTCACAGGTGATGGGAAGCTGTCTGAAAGGCTGTGAGAAGCATAGGAAAAGAGGAGACAGACAGACATGAGTTTGACTCTTCCTGGGCTTGCCAGGTGTCACTAGTGGTAAAGAACCCACCTGCCAATGCAGGAGATGTAAGAGACATGGGTTCAATCCCTGGGTCAGGAAGATTCCCTGGAGGAGGGCATGACAACCCACTCCAATATTCTTGCCTGGAGGGTCCAAAGGAGAAAGGAGCCTGCCTGGTGGGCTATAGTCCATAGGGTCGCAAAGAGTCAGACACAACTGAAGCAATTTAGCACACACACAGAAATCCTAAAAGAATGGATTAATTAAAAGTTTGAGAGCCAGGGAAGACCTCTGTATTTCTCACTGTTAGCACTGAACTGGTCACACTTGTGAATAAATTTATTCCACACATTTTATTGATTACTAACAATGTACAGAATGGGAAAGACTAGAGATCTCTTCAAGAAAATTAGAGATAACAAGGGAACATTTCATGCAAAGATGGGCTCGATAAAGGACAGAAATGGTATGGACTTAACAGAAGCAGAAGATATTAAGAAGAGGTGGCAAGAATACACA
>SJYQ01000166.1:0-12939 GCA_006410935.1 Redunca redunca | reverse complement strand
GAGATCCAACCAGTCCATTCTGAAGGAGGTCAGCCCTGGGATTTCTTTGGAGGGACTGATGCTAAAGCTGAAGCTCCAGTACTTTGGCCACCTCATGCGAAGAGTTGACTCATTGGAAAAGACTCTGATGCTGGGAGGGATTGGGGGCAGGAGGAGAAGGGCACGACCAAGGATGAGATGGCTGGATGGCATCACGGACTCGATGGACATGAGTCTGAGTGAACTCCGGGAGTTGGTGATGGACAGGGAGGCCTGGCGTGCTGCGATTCATGGGGTCGCAAAGAGTCAGACATGACTGAGCGACTGAAGTGAACTGAATAATGTATCAGGCCTTGAGATAATTGCTAGGCATACAAAATGAACCAAGTAAACCAAAAAAAGAAAAACCTGTCATTTATGAATCTTTCAATTGGGAGTGAAAGAGCAGGTAGGGGAGATAGATACTACACATTAACAAGTAAATTTTATAATTTTTTCAGGAGGTTATAAGTGCAGTGGAAGAAAAAGGAATTTTATTTGAACCAAACTGAGGATTACAACACAGAAAGCAGATTCTCAGAAAGCTCTGAGAATTATTTCACCTGTTAGAAGTCAAAGGCACACTCATATACATTTTTCAGATATAAGATCGTACATCAATATGACACACAAATATTATATATAAAGTTCACCAAGGATACATAGTCTGGGTAAACATGCAAAGCAAGCAGCAAGTCACCATGACTCTCAACAGAGTTGGGAAAGAAAGTTATTTTTTTTAAGTTACTGTCACAGAAGTTCTGACACTGCAGGGTCAGAAGAAAGAGAAAAAATAGCTCCTAACATTCAGCCAGCATTTCCATCTTTGAGGATTGCTGGTTAATGTGTAAGACAGCTACACACTGTATCTATGGAGGCCTGAACAAACACACAGAGAGGTTTATGTTCAGTTTTTCTTGTCTTGCTTTAAAATATAAATTTTGTTTCATCAGCTTCACTGAGAAGACTGGAGGAAATGGGTGTGAGCCCTGCAGATATCTGAGGGGAGGGCATTCCAGGAAGAAGGAACATGAAGTGCAGAAACCCTACAGAAGCCTGGTGGTTCAGGGGACAGCAAGAAGGCCTGTGTGGCTAGGGCAGGTCCGCAAAGGGAACCTAAGAGGAGATCAGATCAGAGTGCTACCAGGGCCAGATCCTGTAGGGCTTTAACTCTGAGGGCGAAGGAAAGCTTCAGGAGGGTTTGAGCAGAAAAGAAATTGACTGAAAAGTCTCTCTCTACTAATGTGTCTAGAATATACTCGGGAATCAAGAGCGAAAGCCTGGTCACCAGCCAGGAGACCTTTGAGTAATCCAGGCAGAAATGGTGTCTGCAATTTTGAAGATAAAGTCAACCAGACTTCTTAACAGAGTACATGTGGAGTATAAGAAATAAAGGGGTTATGGATAACTTTCAGGAATTTCTGCCCTGAGCAAGTAGAAGGATGGAGCAGTCAGGATCTGAGAAGGAAATAAATGGATAAATAGTAGGTGGATGAGGCGCTAGAAATCAGGCGTTTGATGTAGTTATGGGCTGTTCAAGCAGAGATGCTGAGTTAGGCCACTGGATGAACAGGTCTAGAGTTCAGAGAAGAGCTCAAGACTAGACTAAAGGTCTAGACTAGAGCAGTTCAGACTAGGTCAAGAGATCTAGAAATAAAAAATATGAGAGATGTCTGAACATGAATGGTATTTAGAGATATAAGAAATAGATGAATAAACAAACACTAACTTTAGAGTCACAGAGTTCTTTCTTCATTCTTGGTTCTCACACTGTGTGACCATGGAAACTTTCTTTAAAACTTCTCTGAATTCATTTCCTCCTGTGTGAAATGGGATGATTTATAAAAGGTACCCTAGGAATTAAATGGATTAAGAACACAAAGCTCCTGAATGGTGCCTGGTATATGTCAAGATGTCAAATGGTACTGGTTTATCAGATTTTTAAGCAAATGAATGATGCTATCCAATTTGTTTTGTTAGAAAGATACGATTCTTCTTTCCCTTCTTCTCCTTCCACCTCCCTCATGCCTTACGTGCTAAGTGTCCGACTCTTTGTGACCCCATGGTCTGTAGCCCACCAGGCACCTCTGTCCAGGGGATTCTCCAGGCAATAATACTGGAGCCGGTTGCCATTTCCTTCTCCCTCTCCCCCTAAAATGAAACATTCTATCAGATATGTGGGCTTCCCTGGTAGATCAGCAGTAAAGAATCTGAGTGCAATGCAAAAGATATGGGTTCGATCCCTGATCAGGAAGATCCCCTGGGCAGGGGAATAGCAACCCACTCCAGTATTCTTACTTGGGAAATCTCATGAACAGAGGAACCTGGTGGGGTACAGTCCATGGGGTTGCAAAAAGTTCCGACACAATTCAGCGACTAAACAACAACAATGAGATATCTTAATCAAAAGTGTAACAATCTCTTTTCTTTTCTTTATGAAGTCAAGGTGAAAAGACATCTGAGAGAGAAGGAAAAGGAAAAGGCAGGCATTAAATTCCCATCCCAGGATCGTGCAATCTCAAGAACAACACAGGGTGAAAACTAAATAATGACAACAAGCAGGATGGTCCAGAGGTGTAACATTTTAAAATGGTTTCCTCAGAGCTGCTAAGAATGTATTCTTTTCTATTATCCTCTCAAAACTTTTTTGACCCTGAGAAATGCAGACCATGAGAAATATAAATGTAATTAAGGAAAACAGGATAGAAAGTTAAGAAACACAGACTGGTACCTTCATCCTCAGGCAAAGCAGATGCTAATACTCAATTGGAATCCCTTGCAACTGTGAATGGGAATAATATTTGCTATCTCACAGGGATGTGGTGGTGTTATTTTCAAATTTAGACTTAAAAATAATAGCACTAATATTAAAATCTGAAAACTGAAATAACATTTATGGACTATTGGCATCTGGTCCCATCACTTCATGGCAAATAGACGGGGAAACAGTGGTTGACTTTATTTTGGGGGGCTCCAAAATCACTGCAGATGGTGACTGCAGCCATGAAATTAAAAGACGCTTACTGCTTAGAAGGAAAGTTATGACCAACCTAGATAACATATTCAAAAGCAGAGACATTATTTTGCTGACTAAGGTCCGTCTAGTCAAGGCTATGGTTTTTCCTATGGTCATGTATGGATGTGAGAGTTGGACTGTAAAGAAGGCTGAGTGCCAAAGTATTGATGCTTTTGAACTGTGGTGTTGGAGAAGACTCTTGAGAGTCCCTTGGACTGCAAGGAGATCCAACCAGTCCATTCTGAAGGAGGTCAGCCCTGGGATTTCTTTGGAAGGAATGATGCTAAAACTGAAACTCCAGTACTCTGGCCACCTCATGTGAAGAGCTGACTCATTGGAAAAGACTCTGATGCTGGGAGGGATTGGGGGCAGGAGGAGAAGGAGATGACAGAGGATGAGATGGCTGGATGGCCTCACTGACTCGATGGACGTGAGTCTGAGTGAACTCCGGGAGTTGGTGATGGACAGGGAGGCCTGGCGCGCTGCGATTCATGGGGTCGCAAAGAGTCGGACACAACTGAGCAACTGAACTGAACTGAACTGAGGGACTTCAATAAATAACAATGTTTATGTATTATGATGGTGTAGACAATCACTTCTTTATCTTGGGATATGAGGTAAGGCTCCCTTTTACATCCCACTCATAACAAATCTTCGTAGATGAAAGGCAATTAAACACAAGAAACTCCCTGACCTCCTCTGAGTCCTGCTGACCTGGGAACATGAGGCAGTTACAACAGCAGTAATATAAGAGTAAAAATATTTCTTGACATAAAAAGTTAATTTGTCTCAAACTCATGACTTCCCCAGATACGCAGATGATACCACTTTAATAGCAAAAAGCAAAGAGGAACTAAAGAGCCTCTTGATGAAGGTGAAAGAGAAGGGAATGGCAGCTCACTGCAGTATTCTTGCCTGAAGAATCCCATGGACAGAGGAACATGGCTGGCTACAGTCCACGGGGTGGCAAAGAGTTGAGCACTACAGCGCGACTAACACTCTCACTTCCCAACTGCTATAATCAGACATGACAAAGTAGACTTAGATAACAGAAGGTGTTCTGAAGACTGATTACAGTAGCGCGATTTATGATGTTTCAACAACTCATCGTTGAATGTCTCATTCTTTATTGATTACTATAATAACTTAAAAACAAAAAGGTGATTTACTTTATGTTGTAATTATGGTCTAAAACACTACTTATCCCACCTCTATATAATTATACTGAAACCTTCAAAAGTAAAAAAGAATTATTCNTGTAAAAGTTCTAGAAGGAAATATGGGAGGTTTTAATAATTTTTTAAAAAATCTTATAGAAAGGAAGGTCTTTGTAGGCAAGACACAAAGAAAGGGATATATATATATATATACACATAAATATACACACACACATACACATATATATAAACTGACTTCACAAATATTTGAAATATCTGCATAAGAGAAGAGTACCATGAATAAAGACAAAAGACAAATGACAAACTGAAAAAAATCACTTGAAAAATAGATGGCAGAAAAGCAGTTAACCTATTTAACATAAAATAAGCAGTTCGGTTCAGTCGCTCAGTCGTATCCGACTCTTTGCGACCCCATGAACTGCAGCATGCCAGGCCTCCCTGTCCATCACCAAATCCCGGAGTCCACCCAAACCCATGTCCATCGAGTCAGTGATGCCATCCAACCATCTCATCCTCTGTCATCCCCTTCCCCTCCTGCCCTCAATCTTTCCCAGCATCAGGGTCTTTTCAAATGAGTCAGCTCTTGGCATCGGGTGGCCAAAGTATTGGAGTTTCAGCTTCAACATCAGTCTTTCCAATGAACACCCAGGACTGATCTCCTTTAGGATGAACTGGTTGGATCTCCTTGCTGTCCAAGGGACTCTCACGAGTCTTCTCCAATACCATACTTCAAAAGTATCAATTCTTCGGCACTCAGCTTTCTTTATAGTCCAACTCTCACATCCATACATACCACTGGAAAAACCATAGCCTTGACTAGAAGGACCTTTGTTGGCAAAGTAATGTCTCTGCTTTTGAATATGCTGTCCAGGTTGGTCATAACTTTCCTTCCAAGGAGGAAGCATCTTTTAATTTCATGGTTCCAATCACCAACTGCAGTGATTTTGGAGCCCAGAAAAATAAAGTCAGCCACTGTTTCCACTGTTTCCCCATCTATTTGCCATGAAGTGATGGGACCAGATGCCATGATTTTAGTTTTCTGAATGTTGAGCTTTAAGCCAACTTTTTCACTCTCTTCTTTCACTTTCATTAAGAGGCTCTTTAGCTCCTCTTTACTTTCTGCCATAAGGGTGGTACCATTTAACAAGGTTCAAACTCATTCACAATTAAAGAAACAGTTAAATGAGATATTATTTTCACTCATCAGGTTGACAAAGAGTAGTAGTAATAGCTGAAAAATGATCATGCTTCCAATGTACTATTATCCTCATTTTATAAGTGAGAAAACTGTGATCATCCTAACATCACAGAGCTAGGAAGTGGTAGGCTTGTCAATTTTTTAAAGTCTGTTCAGACAAACTTTAAGTTGATTAAAGTGGGGTGAGCAAGTATGTTTATACATCATTTTTTATGAAGTTTTATGAAAGACTCCTGGAGGAAAAGGCCCTATATCCCACTGCCATGGCCCCTTCAAGTGCTACATGATTTTTTCAGCTTATGAGGCAAACATCTTGTCTTGAAAAATTAATATGCCAAAGCCTTGTGCCCCTTCTAGAGACAGGTTGCATATTTCCAAAACAGAACTAACTCAGGAATCATACACACTAGCTAAATACTATATTTCTACGTCCATCAGTATCCCAAATAAGAGAAAAGATAAGGTTGGACATGTGTCCCCATTCCTTCCCCTGCTAGAGTTGCACAGTCATCCCACAGGAACTAGGCTGCAGGACATGCGCACTCCAACTGCCTTCCCATTCTCATCACTACCAATGGAACCACACCAGCTTTAAGACCCAGATCATCTGCAGAACTGAAGCCAAAAATCAGGAAACATGGTTTGACATTGTGTTTAATAGGGAATAAAGAGAGTGAGAGTCAGATCTCTGCCTCCTAGTGTTTTGCACTTTCCACTTCACCATGACTAAAAAGGTAAGGTACACTATAGCCCAGAGAGAGGCGATAAAACTGAGTAGACCATGGCTGGCCTCCTTGGAGAGTTAAATTGTCAATACCCATCAAAATTTTAAATTCATAAACGTATTCATCCATTCCACTTTAGGAATTTATGTTGAAAATATACTTGTGCATGTTCACAAAGACTCACACCATTGACTGAATGTCTGTGACCCCCGAATTCACAGGATGAATCTTAACCCCAAGGAGACCCCGAAGAGCTCCTCTGCCCTTCTGCACTATGAGGACATAAGAAGAAGATGGAATCTATGAACCAGGAAGCAGGCCCTGACCAGAATCCAGTCACGCTAGCACCTTGATCTTAGTGCCTGGACTTCCCAACCTCCAGAACTGTGAGAAATAAATTTCTGTTGTCCCTAAGCCTCCTACACTATAGTATTCTGTCATAGAAACTTCAAAGTTTTAAGATAACATGCAACAACCAAAACTGAAAATATCCTAATAGTCCATCAATAGAGGACTATTTAAATAAACTATTATTTGGTCATATAAAGGAAAACGATGAAGGTGTTTTTTAAAAAAATATAACTGATCTAAACAATAGTCTCTAGCCAGGCATCTCTGTCCATGGGGATTCTCCAGCAAGAATACCAGAATGGGTTGCCATGCTCTTCTCCAGGGGATCTTCCTAACCTAGGGATTGAAACCAGGTCTCCCGCATTGCAGGCAGATTCTTTACTGACTGAGCCACCAGGGAAGCCCACATATCTTTTCAACACCTGATTTAAAAAGCAACAACTCAAGGAATATAAAAGTATAGATTTTAAAAAAATTCCAGTTTTTGCAAAATAAAAGGAAGGAAAAATATGCATGCATCTGTTACACAAGAGTATTTCTGGAAATTTACATATGGCCACCCACGTTCCTGGACTCATGGCCCTCTTTCTCCAACTTCAAAGCCAGCAACAGCAGGTTGAGTTTTCACATCGCTTTACTCTAGCCTATTCTTTTACTTCCTCTTCTACATTAAAGGACTTTTGTGAGCATACTGGGAATAGTTAGATAATTCAGGGTAATATCTGTGTTTTATAATCAGCTCATTAAAAACCTTAATTCCAAATGACACACTAATTTTCCATCACCATTTAATATAATAGAGCCACAGGTTCCAGGGATTAGGATGTAGACTTCTTTGGAGGCCATTCTGCTCACCACAAGTACAAGCACACAGTTTAGGGAAAGGGACTTTAAAGTCCTATCTTTCTTTAAAACAAAATATGCTTTGCTGAAATAGCCTATACAGCTCTTTTAAGAAAATAGGAACATAGGTGTGCAGACAGAAGGGAAATATATGTATAAGAAAAGTGATCTTATTAAGGAATACATATATGGATATGTAGTAATAATGCAAGAGAAATAACAGAAAGGAAAATGTATGGAAAACAGGGAAACATTCCAGTTAGCACCAAATGTTAATCAAGCATGAATTCTCCCAGTAGCAACTCCTTTTTCAGACCTTCACCCTTTGCTAACATCAATTCTTTAAAAGTATCCGCACAACTGTCTCATAGCTCTCGCTGGTTACTGCACCATGATTCCTCGGCACATAAACATCTCTAGGCTTCCCTGGAGAAGAAAAGCGGAACACTCCAGCAACAGCAGAATTTGCAATGAATAACCAATCTGCTTACTTACCTACCAAAATTACCTTCATCCTCATGAAGAAAAAAATGAATATGTGGTAAACATTCAATCCTGCATTTCAGAATCAAACATCTCTAAGCCCTTTAAGTAGAAATTAGCTAGTACACATGCACAGACATCAACCAGGCTTTCTTGCTCATATTCAGAGCCTTTATACCACAAAGCAGATGCGGTCCTTACAGATTTTCCTAGAGAAAGCCTTGAATTTTCAGAAGGTATCTTTTGCTGAAAGTAACCCTAACTCAATGCAGAAAAAAAGGGTGGAATACATAGTAGAGAAGGGAGAAAATGAAAAAAGAAATGTGAATAGTAAGATTTGATGGTGTGTGTGCATCTGTGTGTATATAATTCCATGAACTAAGTTTTACAGAATAAAATAAGAGAAATACTGCTCAAGGTACTAGATTAATTCAGTTAACTGTAGACATTTTGCCAATGATATTATTGCATAGGCTATATTAAATGCAAATATGGAAATCTAAATATATCAGGAAAATTTTCATACCAATGATGGCTTCCCAAAAGAAATGCACCTGTCAACAGTCCGTAGTGACAAACAGATACATCCAAACACCCACTGGTAAAGAAATGAACCAGATCAGCAGATTAAGACTCCAACCTTTAAAATAAAGTTTTACCTATGACTACTTCCTAGAGACTTATTATGAAGCAACTTGCTCTAAGTGCATTGCCCAGAGAGGGAGTTTACTGTGGATAGTGTAAATACTAATACATTCTTACTAACTGATAGTGTCTGAATTTCTTAAAATGAACTGTTTTCCTGAGCAAGCATGTAACTAATGAAGCTTCTTGGGCTCTCTATCTCCCAAGGTAGATTATTTCCCTTGGGACTTTACAGGGAATTTACAGGACATTTACAGGATGACAAGCCAGGATAGACAACATGGTCTATCACCACCTAACCAAGGACCCCAACGACCCCCGCAGGGACCTACACAGGGAGAAGCGATTCATTGCAGCCACTTTTCTTTTACACAAAAATCATACATTTTAAAAAATAAGGTTAAAAGCTTTTTCTTATACAAAAGGAAGTTAATATTCCATAACTTTATAGCTTTTGATTTTACATGAAAATATTTTAAAATATATACCAAAGGAAAACAAATTCCCAGAGTAATCTGTAAGTGTTTTAAACTCTTGCGTGCCTTTTGTCCTCCAATTCTACTTCTAGGAATTTATCCTAAAGGGAAAAAGAAATCACTATGTGCCAAGATTTAACTATAAGAATGCTTACCACATATTTATAGGAGATAAAATTAAAAAGGAAAAAAACACAGTAACAATAGTAAAGGAAGGATTAGTTTAAAAATGTTTCAACCTTCAACACAATAATCTATGCTAGAATCTAAAAAAGAATGGATATATGTTTACGTATAACTACTGATTCACTTTGCTGTACACCTGAAACACACTATAAATTAACTATACTCCAATAAATATTTAATAAATAAATGTAAAAAATGAATGGCTGTTAAATTTGGCACTGTGACAACATATTTATAAACTAGTGTTAAATTTTTTAAAGTAGGTGTGAAGAAGTATCTAGAAAGTGATACCCATTTATAGATATATCACTCATTGACTATTTTATGTTAAAAGAAACTAAGAGAAATTATCACCAAGGGAGAGGATTTGGGGGATTTTATTGATAATCATAAAACTTGCCATTCACTGAGCAGGACACTCTGCTTTAAAGACAGAGCTGAAGATGTTCACTAGAATTTATACATATATACACCTTTATATAAAGTTATCTATAGTGCAAAACTCTCAGTACACCAATCTATAAGTACTCAATACATATTTATTTGCATTTATACTTGTATAAGTACATATTCAACACTTACTACATGTGGAGCACTCTTTTAAGCTATTTGCATTCACTATCTCATTAACCTTTCAGCATGGGCTGGGTATTGTTCTCTATTATAAGATTACCAAAGATCACTTGCCCAGTAAAGGGTAGAACCAAGACTCAGTCCCAAGTCCTCCTTGCTGCAGAGCTCAGGGCCTTCTTTTTTATCTCTCTACCTTTTCTCATTATTTGTATTAGTTAAGATATCCACAATGAAAATGAACTTTGGTGTGCTAAGGAAATAAGGTGTTATTTTAGATTTTCACTTTTCACTTTCATGAATTGGAAAAGGAAAGGGCAACCCAGTCCAGTATTCTTGCCTGGAGAATCCCAGGGACAGAGGAGCCTGGTGGGCTGCAGTCTATGGGGTTCACAGAGTCGGACATGACTTGACACAACTTAGCAACAGCATCAGCAGATGTATACTAAAAAGATTTAAATGGTTTTGTGTTTTTAAAATAGCTCTCACCTTCGCCTTGAGAAATAAAAATGACATTAGGTATCAATCAATACTCACTGGGGAAAATCTTATTTATAAGAAGGACTAATCATTGGTCAATGCAGGAACCAATGTGAACAAGCCTTTTTTAGCAGTAGGAACTGCCCAACTCTGGCCACTTATTGTGGTCTCCTTAGTAAACTGGGACTCCTTCCCAATGAGCTTAGGACTGATCACTCGCCACAAAGAGGACTCCAGGCAAATTACAGAAGTTATCACATTAGATCTACCTAGAAGTATCTCTTTTAAAAGTTGTCATATTAGACTACCCTTTTAGCACTTAACATCTATCAGGTACTTTTCATTTAAGTTGTAGTAATAGAAAGTCTAGCCCCCTCCTTCCCCAATTGTCCCCCATAAAAAACAATAGGCACTTAAGAGTTTTTATTTCAAAAACTCCCTTCAACATCTCCACATGCTGAGCACAAACATCTGAAACAACTATTTGAATGCAGCCTGGGGTCACTCTCCTTTGTCGCTCAGTCATGTCCAACTCTTTGCGACCCCATGGACTGTAGCCTCCCAGGCACCTCTGTCATGGGGATTCTCCAGGCAAAAATACTGGAGTGGGTTGCCATGCCCTCCTCCAGAGGATCTTCCCAACCCAGGGATTGAACCCAGATCTCCTGCATTGTATGCCGATCTTTACCTTTACCATCTGAGCCACCAGGGAAGCCCTGCTCCTAATCATAGTGCTGTGTTAGTCTCAGCTTAGTCATGTCCGACTCTTTGCAACCCCATGGACTATAGCCCTCCAGGCTCTTCTATCCATGGAATTTTCCAAGCAAGAACACTGGAGTGGGTAGCCATTCCCTTCTTCAGGGGATCTTCCCGACCCAGGGATCGAACCCGGGTCTCCTGCATTGCAGGTGGATTCTTTACCATCTGAGCCACTAGGGAAGGTCCTCTATAGACTAACGTGAATGTTCTCTAGAAGACTGCTACAGTAAACTATTTCTCAAAACATCCATTTACCACTGTCTGGATAGTTTAAATGTTGGGCAGCAATGAGCTAAACTATACTGTCATATAGTAGATTTCATCTCTATCTAAAAATGAAATTCAAGGTTATGCTATTGCTGTGTAATTAAAACAAATCTCATTTGATCCCATCCTCATACATTTCAGAAGTATGAGCTAGCAGTAAAAGCCCTTAGAGAACACGAACAATTGGGAAAAAAATCTTTAATTAAGCGTACCACAGTATGCTGAACATGGTAACAGATAATTTTAATAGTTTGATGAAAACTGAATAAAATATTCCCTCCATCTCCAACAGCAGAATTTGAGAAGACCAAAGCACTTCAATTATCTTGACTGAAAGAAACTGTCTATTGATAAATCAGGCCTAATCAATGCAAGAGGTGATGGTCAGAGGCTAGGTTCAACCTTTTTGGATCTGTCTTACCACAGGCTTGTTTGTCATTTCATTCTAATCCATTACATTTGAGAGCCTGTTCAGTTTAAATAGCATCATAAAATCTTTTCCTCTTCGGCCTTAAATTGGCTCTCCTCAGGAAGCTTTTGTGTTTGGACTGTATATTAAGGGTGTAACATAAAAACGCAATGCTGTGCATATTCATACAAATCAGAAGGTCACAGGACCTTGCTCCCAAATGCCAGATTCTTCTAATCACCAGCATAAAATACCAGTGTTTAAGGGGAAGGCTGCCTCACAGAACACGGCGCAGGCAATTGCACTGCTTGCCCCTGTGGCCTCCATGGCAGCTGTTCAGGGCAGAGCTGCTCTCTCTACTTGTATTGCCAGCGTTCCTCGAGCCAGAATGCTGGTCCAACCAACAGCTTTTAAATCTGGTTATTATGAAGTCACCTGCTGAACTCTGTAAGAATATAATGGACCTTTAGACTCAAGTGCTAGAAAAACGGCATGAAAAAATAAAAACGTCTGACACTGTTACCAAGTCTATTCCCAACCCTAGGAGAGGATTTTAAAGTGAAGATTGGATTGGGAGATTCAAGCAATCGTGCTCTTTCCACTACATGTAGAACATTTTATTATTATGCAAATACTTTTTCAGAATACAAAACAGGCAGCCAAACACAGCAGTGTATGAGTATGATATATGGTTGCCCCAGAAAAAGATATAATTGCTACCTAAATGTTCTGTCCCCACTTCCTTTTTCAGGGTTCTTTGAAAGCGCAGCTTAAGTGATCAGGTCTCATTTTCATAGTGAACGGTAAGGAAACTAAGAGTATAAAACCTCACACGGCTGGTATTTATCTTTGTTTCTACTACTAACTTTCAAAAGCAAAAAATTACATAGAAGTCGAGTCAGTTCAACGAGGAATTTCCTCTCCAGATTCTACTGATTCATGATACGTGCCATGTTGTCCCTTCTTCCAGACACGATGTTTTGGAGAGCCCTACACAAATGACATGATAAAACAAAATATGCTACATCACATCGCCTGACATCCAATCACTGATAATGTTTCTAGTAGGCCTCTAGGAAGGAGGTGGCTCAGTGGCACGAGAGGGAAAGCAGAAATTTTAACACTTCAGGAGTAAGAAGTTCACATAAAACAAAGGAAAGTCAAGTTTTAATGCATGGAATGAGCCTTCCAAACCACCATAAACAATCCCCAGAGAGATCTACTAAACAGCAAGGAACTAATTTACTTGTCAGCCTGGGACTTCCACAAATGCAGCTGAGGTCAGAAAAAGAAAAATTAGTACCTCTGGCTTTTAATGCCAATGTCCTAAGAAAT
>SJYQ01000165.1:1884929-1913370 GCA_006410935.1 Redunca redunca | reverse complement strand
GGACTCTCAAGAGTCTTCTCCAACACCACAGTTCAAACGCATCAGTTCTTTGGCATTCAGCCTTCTTCACAGTCCAACTCTCACATCCATACATGACCACTGGAAAAACCATAGCCTTGACTAGACGGACCTTAGTCGGCAAAGTAATGTCTCTGCTTTTGAATATACTGTCTAGGTTGGTCATAACTTTTCTTCCAAGGAGTAAGCATCTTTTAATTTCATTGCTGCAGTCACCATCTGCGGTGATTTTGGAGCCCCAAAAAATAAAGTCTGACACTGTTTCCACTGTTTCCTCATCTATTTCCAATTTCTTGGGACTCTGCTGTCAGAGGGCTTTGTAAAAAATAATGCGTATTGGGTTTTTTTTTTTCCTCTTTTCCCCACAAGAGTATAAACTCCTGTGAACTGTGGCTTTCACTCACATATCAGTGAAATTTACAGAGCAAGCCAGCTAGCCTTTTCATGGAGAGGAATGGAAAGATTTAGAATTCTCAGGAAGTGGGGAGAGCAGGTAACTTTGTCAAAAAACAGGACAAAGACGGCGAGCAGTCTTTGCAAAACTGAGGGGAACCCCACTGGGAGTCAAATCTTCTGGGACCCAGATTTAGCTTTTTGGGGTGTGTTGATCTGTGTTATGTTCAAGACTGCCTAAGAATGGCCAGTTAGGCATCTTACAGCCAAAGACAGGGGAGAGCCAAGAACCACATTTTAACACTGCCCCCAAGGACCCTCTAAGAGTCAGCAGCGTGAGACAATCCTGGCTCTCTGGTGGCGACAGTTATCTCCTCACGTTTCCAGAGACTGGAGGAAGAGAACATGTCTCCACAGAAGGAACTGACAGAATGGAAAAGCTCAAGCATTTATGCGTCGTAAGTCCCTGGGAATGATGACTTCTCATGGGGCGTTTAATAACCAGATGCCACTTTGTTAATTAGAACACATTTGGAAGAAGAAGGACACAGAAATAGTCTCACGTCAGCCTCTTCCCGCCACTCGGAGGGCAGGCTTCACCCTGCCAGCTCAGCTAGCACATTCCTTGTAAGGGGCCGCTGAGGGTCACGACAGGACCGAGACGCGGGCAAGCCTGCAGCTGTGATACAACTCGGAGTGGAGAGAGGGGCCCATGCCGCCCGTGATGGAATGAGGAGAATCACGGGAAACATGTGCTCCAAGTGCTTCAGAAAGAGAAAAGCACATGTGGAGATTAGAATTTGATAGCAAGCCAAGACCCTACGGAGGAGAAAGACTTAAAATGTGATGGCTCAGTCATGTCTGACTCTTGTGACCCCATGGACGGTAGCCTGCCAGGCTCTTCTCCATGGGATTTCCCAGGCAAGGATGCTGGAGTGGGTGGCCATTTCCTTCTTCAGGGGATCTTTCTGATCCAGGGATCGAACTCAGGTCTCCTGCGTGTAGGCAGACCCTTTACTGACTGAGCCACCAGGGTTATATTTGCAACACAACTATGATTCAGAAAGATAAACGCACCTCCGTGTTCATAGCAGCACTGTTCACAATAGCCAAGACATGGGAGCTACCTAAGTGCCCATGGAAAGATAAATGGATAAAGAAGATTTAGTGTATATACAGAACGCAATGTTACTCAGCTGTAAGAAAGAATGAAATTATGCCATTTGCAGCAACATGGATGGATCTAGAGATTATCATATTAAGTGCAGTAAGTCAGACAGAGAAAGAGAAATGGTATATAATATCACTTATATATGAAATCTAAAATATGACGCAACCTTATTTGTGAAACAGAAATTGACTCACAAAGAAAACAGATTTGTGTGGTTGTCAAGACGGAGGGGTGGGAGAGAGATGAATTGGGTGTTTGGGATTAACAGATGCAAACTAGCATATATAGAATGGATAAAAACAGGATCTTACTGTATGGCACAAGGAACTATATTCAATATCCTATAATCATAATGGGAAAGATTATGAAAAATAATATGTATGGTGTAACTGAATCTCTGCTGTACAGCATAAACTAGCACAAAACTGTAAATCAACTATGCTTCAGTAGTTTTTTTAAAGTTTGGTTTGCAATCCTATGGTCAAGTTCAAAGCACTCATGCCAGAGAAAAATTCCATGATTGATGGTAATCATTTTAAGGATTACTTTAATGTTTAGGTCTTTATGAACAAATTTATATAGAGTCACTGGGGATTCTGCAAAGAGAAGAAACCTTATAAATATTTTACTGGGAAAAATTTTTCCTAAGAGAGCAACTTTTTCGTCTCTGTGTATTAAAAATGGGAGAAACTTCGTATGTGTAATAGATGAATATATCTTTTGTTTTATTCTTGTTAACCATAATATAGGTCCTTAATTAAAGTAAAATATCTATTGATGGGAAAACCTAGATGTGAAAAAAGAAAAGCTACATGCTTAAGATAAATATTCTTAACATTCTGACATAAAATTCCAAAAATATCAAACATGGGGTTACATTTTTATTTTGATTGCATTATATTGTGTGAATGACTCAAAAGTGTCCATTCCTTCCAAAGTAAGTAGCTTTAGTAGATTTCCTGTAGTATGTTAAGAGAGTTTATTACAGTATATTAAGCATTTTTTATAATTTTTATTTCTGTATAAAATCAGGGGGAGAAGGGGATCTTTGACGAGCATTTCTGTGAGGAACAATTTGCTCCCTATATAACTTATATCTGATTGACCAGTGGTTTACATATTCACTCTCATGAAAAGTACTTAGCAATATAGTGAGTAAGCATGTAAGTTAATGGATAGTCCCATAATCAGATTTCGGGTAGTAACTGGTAACAGACATGTGTTTCCTGTATTTCTTTATCTGTTAACTTTTAAGTTCCCTTGTACATGTGGGATCCGGTAGGAGTGGGTGAAAAGCAGTACAGTCTCAACATGGGAGACTCAGCCTACGTGTATTATCTCTACATTCTCCACAGAACAGCTAGGACTTTCTCATTCACATATTTATTTATACATATTTAAAAATCACAGTTTTTAAAAAGACATGCATACAAACTACAAGAGATGCCTATTAGATCAGGTTTTAGCTAATATAGAATTATTTAATACACTAGGAAGAGATTGAAAATCATGTTGATATAATCCACTTAGCAAATAGAAATGACTGCTGTTCAATAAACCACATTCCATCAGGTATTTTACCCCAGTTTACTCATTAAATTATTAAAATGACGCCAGGCAATGCCCACATATTCATGAGGAGAAAGCTGCACCTCCAAGACCTTAAACAAGGTGCCCCGGGTATCAGAGCCGCTGATTGGCAAAATCGGTCTTGAGATCATGCTCTGCTTTACCTCAAAGCCGACAGATTAGTCTGCGGAATCTGCCTGGTTTGCAAACTTGCTGACAGGACCTTTTAAATTTTTAAGATTGCTAAAGGAGATCATTTCAGTTAATTTCCTCAAATTGTCTCTTAAAAGGAGAAAGGAGATTGTAAATTTTTCCTTGTGCTTTCCTAAAGTCAGTTATTTTTAAAGCAGAAAATACTCTTCCTCAATGGTTTACACAGTAATCCTCTGTCGCCACTGGNTACAGTCTCAACATGGGAGACTCAGCCTACGTGTATTATCTCTACATTCTCCACAGAACAGCTAGGACTTTCTCATTCACGTATTTATTTATACATATTTAAAAATCACAGTTTTTAAAAAGACATGCATACAAACTACAAGAGATGCCTATTAGGTCAGGTTTTAGCTAATATAGAATTATTTAATACACTAGGAAGAGATTGAAAATCATGTTGATATAATCCACTTAGCAAATAAAAATGACTGCTGTTCAATAAACCACATTCCATCAGGTATTTTACCCCAGTTTACTCATTAAATTATTAAAATGACGCTAGGCAATGCCCACATATTCATGAGGAGAAAGCTGCACCTCCAAGACCTTAAACAAGGTGCCCCGGGTATCAGAGCCGCTGATTGGCAAAATTGGTCTTGAGATCATGCTCTGCTTTACCTCAAAGCCGACAGATTAGTCTGCGGAATCTGCCTGGTTTGCAAACTTGCTGACAGGACCTTTTAAATTTTTAAGATTGCTAAAGGAGATCATTTCAGTTAATTTCCTCAAATTGTCTCTTAAAAGGAGAAAGGAGATTGTAAATTTTTCCTTGTGCTTTCCTAAAGTCAGTTATTTTTAAAGCAGAAAATACTCTTCCTCAATGGTTTACACAGTAATCCTCTGTCGCCACTGGTAAATAAAATTGTCATAAATATTAGTGAATTACATGTGTGCGTTTTAATAAAGGCTAGACTTCATGTTCACCCATTGCCTACACCAACATGAGATGATTACAGCAACTGTATTTTCTTTCTCTTCTTCCTCCCTATCCAGTGCCCATGAAATCCAAGACCAAAGAGTTTCCTTTAATATTCCCAGGGATTAAAACTTTTTTATTTAATTATTTAAGCTATTTTCTTCAGTGTCCTAATACTTCTAATATAGCAACTGAGTCGCTTTACTCTGGCACTGAGATATATCATTTATCACACTCTTAATTTTGACACCACCAAAGGCACTTACGATGTTCTTCTGACTCTAAAAGTGGTACCCCAGTGCCTCAAACACCGTAAACCCTTGTTTTTGCAGAGTTGTTTAGCGGGGCGCTGTCTTCCCTCTTCAGTGCTTCATTGCCTTTCCATCTTAATGTCACCAGCAATCTCTGGTCTTCCCTTACTGCTTCTTGCCCAGAGCCCTCTTGGATGTTTAGCGCAACCTCAGGTCCCTGGTAGCTCAGATGGTAAAGAGTCTATGTGCAGCGCAGTTTAATCCCTGGGCCAGGAAGATCCCTTGGAGAAGGGAATGGCTACCCACTCCAGTATTCTTGCCTGGAGAACCCATGGACAGAGGAGCCTGGTGGGCTGTAGTCCAAGGGGTCACAAAGAGTTGGACAAGACTGAGCAACTGACACTTTTCTTTTTTTCAGGGAGCAATATTCCAAGCCTTTTTTTTTCCCAGCAACCCATCCAGACAACAGTGATTTTTGTTTATCTGTCTGGTTTTCCAATGTGAGCACTTTATCATCCCTGAAGGAATGGTGACAGAACCTTCTCATACCAGTATAAAAATCAACCCAAATATTTCATTCAGTCAAATTGCTCCCTTTCTCTGGATGCAGGAACAGTCTTCCCATGAGAACAGAGGACTTAGTGTTCTGCGTGGTGTTCTCAACGTCATCACTATTAATAGTGATTAAAATTGTAAAGTGATTTTTAAGTGTTGGAACACAGAAAAAAAAAGCCATCCTTGTAATGTTACAAGAGTCTTCATTATAATTCTCCACCTACCCACTCCCTCACCAGGGTCACTTGGCTTTTACATTGTTGTTATTTTAGGTTATATTCAATCTTGTATCTGACTTTCTTTTAGCTTTGCTTTTAAAAAATTCAGCTTTATTGAAATAATTTATGTGCATTAAATTGCATCATTTAAAAGGATGACTTTGAGATGCATGCATACCCAGGGTGTTATTATCATAGACCAGGTATAAAGTGTTTCCCTCAAAGGAACTTAGGTGGTCCAGCCTGCTCTCCACCCAGCCCCAGGTCACCAGCAACCTGCTTGATGTCACCATCAATAAGTTTAAATTTTCTAATTTACATAAGCAGAATCATATAGCATGAGCTTCCCAGGTGGCTCAGTGGTGAAGAACCTGCCTGTCAATGCAGGAGAACAGGAAAAGCAAATTCAGTCCCTGGGATAGGAAGACTCCCTGGAGGAGGTAACGGCAACCCACTCCAGTATTCTTGCCTGGAAAATCCCATGGACAGAGGAGCCTGGTGGGCTACAGTCCATGAGGTCACAAGGAGTCAGACATGATTTCGGGACTGAGCACAGCACAGCACAAATCGTATGGTGTACACTGTTTCAGTTGGTTTCTCTTAATAAGCAGACTGGTTATACGTATCAGTGGTTCATTCTTTTATTTCTAGGTAATGTTCTATTATATAGTGTTCTGCTGCATTTTTATATGCATTCACTGGTTGATACACATTTGTTTACAGTTTAGAGTTATCATAAATTAACATGTGTGCACAGTATTTTGGGGGTATATGCTTTTATTTCTCTTGGGAAATAAAAAAAATATGAATTGCTGAGGAAAATACTAAGAGCATACTTAACTTCTTAAGCAAGTGTCAAAGTATTTTCCACAGTTGCTGTAGTTGTTTAAATTCTCATCAGTGTGTATGAGAGTTCCAGTTGCCCCCTGTCCNAAAAAAATAACATTTCATCTGAAACTTTTGGTCTTTTCAAATCTTATTGTTTACTTTTCTTTCAAATTAGGACATTTCTTTATGAAATCCAGTTTCTCCCAGCAAAATATTATAATTTGTCCTTTTATTTTAACATTAGATCAACTTTCTGCCCCAATCTCCTCTCCTGTGTCTTTTTTCTATATATTTTATTTTATTTTATTTTTTAATTTTTATTTTAACTTTAGTCTACTTTACAATACTGTATTGGTTTTGCCAAACATTGACATGAATTCACCACGAGTGTACATGCGTTCCCAAACATGAATCCCCTCCCATCTCCCACCGCATACCATCTCTCTGGGTCCTCTCCATGCACCAGCCCCAAGCATCCTGCATCCTGCATCGGACATAGACTGGAGATTCGTTTCTTACATGATAGTATACATGTTTCAATGCCATTCTCCCATCTCATCCCACCCTCTCCCTCTCCCTCTCCCCCAGAGTCCAAAAGTTCACTCTATTCTAATGGGGGTAGAGTGGCATTTATTTGAGCTTTCAATTTGTATTTTCCTGATAACAAACATAGTAAATAAACTTATAAGCTTATTAGCCATTCTTGTATCTTCTTTTGAAGAGCATCTGTTCAAATTTTTTCCCATTTATTTTACTGTCTTCATATTGTTGAGTTGTAAGAGTTCCATATAAAAATCCTTTATCACATATGCATATTTTGAAAAGGGATCCCATACTGTGGTTTGACTTTTTCTTTATAGTGCTTTCATAGGACAAATTTATTGATACAGTTCAGCTTATCAGGTTCATCGATACTTAATGCATTTTTTACCCATCTTCCAAAATCCTTGCTAAAGAGAGTTCCGAAGTTTTTCCTTGCATTTCCTTCTAGAAAATGTGTAGTTTTAGATTTTTATATTTCAGCCCAGGGTCCATTTTGCATGAATTTGTTCTCCCACCATTTTCTTGTTGAAAATGCTTTTCTTCCCCGAGTGACTTTTCTGGGCACCTCACCAGTCAGCTGTCTGAGCCCGTGGATTTATTTCTCCTCTAAGTGATCTTGGTTAGTCTGCCTGTCTCTCCTTTAGTCAGTGTACCGCTTTCTGGTTTATCGAATATTCACAAGTCTTAAAATAAGCCTGTTTAAATACCTCAAATTTGTTCTTTTTTAAAATTGCTTTCACTATTCTAGGTCATTTGGATACATATAAACATTAGAATAAGTTTGACAGTTTCCACAAAAGTCTGTTTGAATTTTTATTGTGATTGCCTTGAACCTGTATATCAATCAAGTTTTAGACCAATGACAAATAACAAATACTGAGGCTTCCCAACCGTGCCTACATCTCTATAAATACTCTGCATTTATGTCAATGCAGAGGTCTTGAACTTCATTTGTTAAGTGTATAATGTATAATGCTTTTTGATTCCAGTTTAAAGAGAATTATTCATTATTTTTCAGTTGTTTGCTGCTAGAACACACATTTTTGTATTAACCTTATAACCTTACTAAATTCACTCGCTAGTTCTAGTATATATCTGTAGATTGCTTATGATATCCTGAATAACCAAGCTTGACATCTGCACATAAAGACATTTATTTAAGATAAATCTACCCTTAATACAGAAAAAGGTACATTATTTTTGAGCACATAGTACGTGTAGGATTCATCCAAGATTACAAGCCAGAGGCTCATAAACACCAGGGCATACTTTTCCAAACTGGGAATGGTTTCTGGTCCTGCTACCCAACAAGAGGCGAGGCGGTGTACTCAGTCACTCAGTCATGTCCAACCCTTTGGGACCCCGTGGACTGTAGCCACCAGGCTTCTTTGTCCATGGAATTTTCCAGGGAAGAATATTGCAGTAGGTTGCCATTCAATTCTCCAGGTGATCTAATAGACGCAGGGGTCAAACCTGTGTCCCTTGCATTGGCAGATGGATCCTTTTACCACTGCCCCACAACACCCTCCTTTAAAAGTGAGTGCCAGCCTCACTGGCTCCAAATATCCTTTGATCTGTGCACTCCCACGTTGTTTCTCCTCATTATTACCCTTTACTTCGGGGTGAAGGCATTTTACTTTCCTTGTTGTCAGCTAGAGTGTTACCCACCAGGCTCCTCTGCCCATGAGATTCTCCAGACAAGAATACTGGAGTGGGTTGCCATGCCTTCCTCCAGGGGATCTTCCCAACCCAGGGATCAAACCTGCGTACCGTGCCTCTCCTTCATTGGCAGACAGATAAAGACTGTGCCACCAGGGAGGCCCTGTTCTCAAATTAACAGTCATAAAATATGCACTGTTTTTCAACAGTGAAATCAAAACTGTGTTTCTAAGAAGAAACATGAGAAAGTTTGCAATCATTGGTTTTCAAACATATCATAATTATTTTATAAAACTGAGAGATGCAGGGCTTTGAGACTTTGCTTTGAACTGAACTTTTATAAAGAGAAAATGTCTACTTCTCAGTAATGTGAGTTGGAAGCATAGTATCTGCCTTTTATTATGCAGTTAGGATCATCTTTTTAGTCTTCACAGTCAGGTGCTGGAACTTTGGATTATCTCTGCCAAAGATTTTCAAGCAGTAAGTAAATTATATTACATTATTTGGAGCTGTGTTTGCATACAAAGTTATTGACATAGGGTTTCTTTTTCAAAATTAAACCAAAATATACAAACTAATAAAATGTTATACATCAATTATACCTCAACTTTAAAAATAAAGAGACAACAACAACAAAAAAAAAAACTGTGTGTGTTAATTGCTTAGTCATGTCTGACTCTGCAAACCCATGCACTGCAGCCCACCAGATTACCCTGTCCATGGGGATTCTCCAGGCAAGAATACTGGAGTGGCTTGCCATTTCCTTCTTCAGGGGATCTTCCCAACCCAGGATGGAATCCAGGTCTCCCGCATTGCTGGCGGATTCTTTACCATCTGAGCCGCCAAGGAAGGACTAGGATAAACGTAATTAGGAATTAATGCTCTCTTAAAAAAAATTACATATGTGGTATAAGCAACATTTATGTGATTATCTAAGTTTAAACATAGTAATGCAAAATTAACTAAAATTTATTCCCTGAGTTTCTAAATAGCATATATACTACTTAGTTAAGGATATTAAATAATTTCTTGGATTTCCAAAATTCAATACATTGCAAAAATTAATTACAGAAGGTAGAATTCCTATTACCTTCTATCCTAGTATAAAAATATTCTAATATTTCTCAGTTTTAGAATTACAGTAATGATTTATTCATTCAGGTACTAGAGTAAGAG
Source organism: Redunca redunca (assembly GCA_006410935.1). NCBI lineage: Eukaryota > Metazoa > Chordata > Mammalia > Artiodactyla > Bovidae > Redunca > Redunca redunca. The sequence continues at coordinate 1,903,857 of SJYQ01000165.1, read as the reverse complement.
ATGAAATGCTTCTTTTGAAGTCACAAATATATACATAGGCTGTACATTGAGGTGTTATAGTTCTCTCGTATATAGACTAATGGCTTCTTTTCTTTTTTAATTTGTTTCATTTGATTATAAATGCTTTGAACTCTGACTTGTTGGATCTCTATTTGTTTGGGTAACATTTTTAAGGAGACACATTGACTGCCAGGTCTGATTTTTTTCCACACTGCCCCATCTCACTGTGACTGTGTAGAGACATTTAGTGAGGGGATAAATCTGGCTTCTGGACAGGGTATTAAAAAAAAAAAAAAGCCTCAGAGGTTTTAACTAACTGTATTCATGAGTCAACTCCTTGAACTAAATGCCACCCCATCTTAGATGGTATTAATTGTCACTGGGTCTAAATGTTAAAATCAATGCATAAAGAACCATAAAGAAGCTGAAGATTGCACACACCGAGGTGATGATAGATGTCCAGATGGGAAAATGAACCATAAATGTTGATTTTTGGAAATAGATGTCTTACAAGAGACCTAGCAGCTGCCTTTAAATCATGAGTGTTAAGTGTGGAATTAGTCCAAAGGGCAGGGCTGAGATTGGTCTATGAAACTTCTGTAAGTCATGGACTCACCACAGGGAACACACTCTTTCCTTGGCTTGTGTAGAACTGGAGTCTGGGAATCCTGGGAGATAGTGTCCAATGGGGTCTCAGTTAATTCTCAGCTAGGATAGGTAACCATATTTACCACTTCTTCCTAGATGCCCATAATCGCTATAAAAGGGAAGAACATGGAACCAATCTGCCAACCTGGAGCTCAATAAGATGAAAACCATGTTATAATATCCAAGAGTCATGTAAATTTCAGACGACACTACCCTATATGGGGATGTCTTGTTAGTCATAGCTTTCCACCAAAACTGGGTTTGTGCTAATGAGGTGACTTTTCGAATGGGAACCAACCTTGAATAGAGAGTTGGAACTTCCAGCCCAAACCCTGGTTTCCAGGGAGGGGAGAGTGTCTAGAGGTTCATTTATTGCCAATTGTGATGAGTTAATCAGTCATGTCTGTGTGACGAAGCCTCCATAGAAAGCAATAAAAGGAGGGGGTTCAGAGAACTTCCAGGCTGGGGAACAAGATCCCCATGCCAGTTTCTCCTGCCTGCAGTTTCCTCCGTACTCAGCTGTCAGGTTCTGTGGTGCTTCTGCTGACATCTCACCTACCAGCATCTCTAACTTTACTCACTGTCCTCGCCTCCCAGGAATTTAACTTTGCAGTTGAATTTAACTTTCCACCTCTTTTCCATCTAACCCTTAAAGTCCTCAACCTCCAAGCAGTGAAGAGTTACTGTGCTTTCTTAGCCAACTGTCCCTTCACTCTCTATGGTGGCCATTGAAAACACTCTGCTCCCTGAAAACTCTGAACCCCATACCTTCCCACCAATCTCAAGAGCTGCTGTAAGTCAGAGAATAATTAAAATGTGCATATTGCAAATTCTTTCAACTTCCTATCAGAAACATTCTGGATTCCACATTTGAGTTTTACTTTTTCATTCTGAGAATAATATTTCCTGTTTGAAACCATAGCCCAGAGTTTAGAGCATACACTGTTAATTCTGGGTGGAGTCATTCTTGTGTTGGGTTGATTAGTCAACAACTTTGAAGCAGATCGCAAGGCATGATCCATAACTGGAAGCTATCCCTTCTTCTTCGTGGAGGTTCAGCGAGGTGTATGATACCTGAAAGGATGTTCCTCTAGAGATGACATGAGAATTTAGTTGACTGTTTTTCACATCATTGATATTCTCACTAGATCATGTGTCTTTGCATTGAAGAAAAAAAAAAACCTGAGAGACATTTTAGACTCAGTACCAGTGAATGCAAAAGATGTTGGGTTACTAAAATAAATGAAAGATTCTGGTTTTATCCAAGGCTTGTCATGTAGATAATATCAGATAATGAGTTTTTTGAAAATGAATGAGTTCATACTGTCAAATCTATGCCTATAAATATAGCCATGATGCCATAGTATTCCTCTTATATTTTCCTTTTAATCTTTATCAGTCTCTCTCAAGTCTGAAAACTAGATCCCTATGCCTAGAATTAACTTTATTGATTATTTTCAGGAGTAGTGATGCATGAGGTACCGAGAGATATGGAGGGGTTAGATGGATCTCTCGACTTCCCACTCACTTGCTTTATTAAACCTTTTATTTTCTTTCTATATTGGATTTCTATGTATAGGCTATATGGATATTTTTTAAGTTCTTTATCTAAGCAACTTCATTCTGTGCTTTGTAGAGCTGAAGTATAAAGAGGCAACTTAACCTAGGTTATGCAATTGATTTATTATGTCTCTGTTCAAAAAGGAGGATTCAAGGCTGGTCACAGAAATACCTGTGAGACATCATGGAATGTAAGAAAGATAGAAAATGTGATGGGGAAAGAAAACCAACTTGTGTTTAATAAACATTTCAGAAGCTGGGAATTCTTTGTTCACAGGCTCTCTTTTCCGGAGTATGACCCCGCAGCTCCCACCATGTAAATATGATCGAGACCACAGAGGAACGAGCCAGAGGCAGCCCGTGCTTTCCCTCCTGAGAACTGAGACTTATTCCACTTAGTTTCAGGAGTGGGATTATAAGATTATGGGACTATGGATATAACCTGGGGTGGGGGACTTTTGTGTTATCTTTTATTTCTTTTGTATATTGGATTTTAGGTAAGATTTTCTTTTTAAAGAGCTACATGATTGTTAAAGAAAAAACTATCAAAATATAATTATTTAGGACATTATAAAACTGATGTCAAAGAAGTACCTGTGTGCATTCTCAGTCCTGTATGACTCTTCGCAACCCCATGGGCTATAGCTCAGCAGGCTCCTCTGTCCATGGGATTCTCCAGGCAAGAATACTGGAGTGGGTTGCCATTCCCTCCTCCGGGGAATCTTCCTGACCCAGTGATCGAACCCAGGTCTCCTGCGTTGGCAGGTGTGTTCTTTACCAATGAGCCACCTGGGAAGCCATTAAAGAGGTGATCTAAATTAATTCACATATTTGATTTACTAACTTCTATCTTACTTAAAAACAACAACAACAACAACAACAAGAGAATCTAGAAAGTATAATAAAATGCAAACACAGGAATGAAAAACCTTTCAGTCTCAGAGATAATTGGCAAGAATGATTGACTTGGTTCCGAATGGCTCCCAAAGACCAATTGTAACCAGACATTTCTGCTCTTAATTTTCTTCAAGTACTCAGATTCCCTATAATAAATTCTTCTGAAGCTCGATTGAAGACTCTAATTGGTCGTCTGGTAAACATTACTAACTAAAGCCATATGCAGTCTTTATATTATGAAGCTTACATCATTGTTAGAAGTTGGATACAAGAGGATCTTATGGAATCAAAGAGAAAGAGGAAATAGAATAAATTACATTGCTCTTATGGAAAAAAAAGGAATGTTCAAAATAAGCTCAACTATTCTCTATAATTATAATAGAGAAATATATCCCCTGGGTCTTCACAGAATAAACCATGTATAATATGGCAAATATTATCTTCAGGAACATCCTTATAATAATAAATGAAACAATGGGTTTCACAGGGTTATAATTATTAAATTTCTTAATATAAACCAACCACATAATATCAAAGGGAAAGTTGATAAAGGCAGGTCAGCATGGGTGGTCCTGGCATACATCCTTGATACAACTAGTAATGATTCTTTGGAAACCAGGTCAACTGGTTCTTAGTTTATTGCTGTTTTTCTCCCTACATCTTATATGAGGGAAAGCCATATACGTATTGTAGAGAAACAGGGGCAGCAAGAGACAAGCTGACTTCCATGTGATGTTGACATGTCAGTGGTGTGTTCTAGATTGGTGCATAAACACACTCACAGATGCGTACACTGACTGTGCCTGGTATGGGAAGAAGAACCAGTCTTTTGGAAAGATCTAAAATATCTTGACAATCATAAGGTTGTCCTGTTTTTAATTTTTTGAAACACCTCCATACTCTTTTCCATAATGGCTGTACCAATTTACATTCCCTCCAAGTGCACACGTGTTCTAAGTTCTCCACATCCTCCTCATCACTTCCTATTGTGTGTGCGTGTGTGTGTGTGTTTTAACAATAGCCATCCTGACAGACATGAGATGATATCTTATTCTGATACTGATTTACATCCCCCTGATTAGTGACATTGAGTATATTTTTTTTCATATATCTGTTCGCCATTTGTGTGTCTTTGAAGAAATGTCTATTCAGAACGTTGCCCGAATTATGATCAGGTTTTTGATTTTTCACTCTTGTAAAGAAAAGGAGTTCCTTCTCTGTTTTGGAAATTAATGCTTTACCAGATGTATGTTTTGTGCATGTTTTCTCCTGCTCTTTGGGATGTCTTTTCACTCTTTTGCTTGTTTCCCTTGCTGGGCAGCTGCTGTTCAGTTGGCGCAGTGCGCGTGTCTATTTGTGCCTTGTGGCTTGTGCTTATGGAATCATATCCAATAAATAATAGTCTAGAACAATGCCATGAAGCTTTCCCCTTATATTTTTTTCCTAGGAGTTTTAGGTCTTACATTTCAGCCCTTTGAGTTGAGGTTTGTTAATGATGTAAGACAAGGATCCACTTTTATTATTCTGAATATGAATATACAGTTCCCCAGTAAGCCTGATCCTGAGTATGTATCTAAAATAATTTAAATCAGGATTTGGAAGAGAATACCTGGGTTCCCATGTTCATTGCAACATTATTCGCAATACCCAACGTATGAAAACAATCTAAGTGTCCATCAACTTAAGAATGGGTAAGAAAAATGTCTTATAAATATGATTATTATTCATCTTTTAAAAAGCAGGAAATCCTGTCATATGCAACAACATAAAAGAACCTAGGGGACATTATGCTAAGTGAAATAACCCAGACACGGGACAAATACTGCATGATTCCACTTAAATGAACAGTATTCAAACTCATAGATGCAGAGACTATACTGGTGGTTGACTGGGGTGGGGAAGAGGAAGGAGGGAGAGTTACAATTCAGTGTTTATGAAGTTTCAGTTCTGGGAGAGAAATCAGCTGTAGAGATCTGCCGTGCAGCTCTGCGCCGACAGTTAGTCCACAGCCCTATCCTGTGTACTCGAAAGTTCACTGAGGGTAGATGTCCTTGTGTTATTCCTACATTAAATAAGTACATTGGCGAGTGGAGATAACTATATTAATTAGGAATATGGAAATTTTCAGAAGAACTCTGAAAACCTGTATGGTATGTGTCTCCCTGTTTCCTTGATTACTTCTTACTTTACAACTACTGATCAACAGTGAGGCATCTAAGCTACAGGTTCCAATCTGAGGAAATGCCATGAAATAAAAAATTAGAATTTGGCTTATTAGTTTCACTTAAACACTGAAGGAGTGCTACCACAGTGCACATTTCCTACATGAAAGCGGGTAATAAATGAACCATTTTCCTGATAACGCTCCAATATCTGGGGTTATAGGAAGCATTTATCTCTTCTCACCAGCTTTCTCTTCTCTCCACTAACTCGTCCTCCCATAATTCTTTCTATGACTAGTACAGCTCTGGTTGCATAGGATTAAATGACATCTGTAGTGTTGACTACGTAAGTGTTGTCCTTCATAAGCTGTTATAATAAATCATAAAGAGACAGATCATCTCAATTTATGCCTTAATTTTAAAGGTAAGGAAATATGGACTCAGCAAGGTAAAATCACTGATCTCAAGCCATATAGCAAATGGGTGACAGAGGAAGAATGGAACCCACGGGTCCTCATCTTTAGATGCTTTCTGGAATGTTCCTAGTGTTAATGGCATCAGTCTGCAGGTATTCACTTCCTTCCTCACAACGTTCTCTGATGACTAAGTAGAAGTCTGATACTCTCAAAAGCTACACTGAGCTCAGTCATCCCCATGTTCAATCCTTTGTTTCTATGCCTATTCGCAAATTTCCTCAGGCCTCAGTATCTGCAGTGTTTCCTAAACCCTGATTAGGTAGTGTCAGCTAGTTTCTGATGACTGGTGTTAATTCAGCCTCCTTGTTTCCAGTTTCCCATGAGCCAGTCTCTTTATCAAATCCTGTGATGAAGATGTGTTGTGCTCCACCTGCAGATAAACTCAGTTACGAGGTGAATGTAAACCGTTCTTTGTGATGTCTGCTTGGTTGTCCAAGTCTGGAGCCTCTCTGCACTGTGAAGCTGGGGTGAAGACCTATATTTGAGGTGCTTTCACTTCTTCGCTGCCAGAACTCAATTTTCTTTTGAACTGTCTATTTATGGTTGTAGTGTCTACCTATATTCCTGATAAATTCCGAAGTCACAATTGTATTGGACACTTAATCTGTCCTGAGATATGTAGGTAAAATAAACAAACACAATGGTGAAGACATGATGTCTTTTCCTTCACTAATCTTCTAATAAAAAGGGCAAATATTAAGCAGATAACTATGCAAATAGTCATTGAATTTGTTACAAATTATAAAGAGATACAGAGAATTGTGAGAAAGTAAACCAGGGAGACCTAAGCTAGTCTAGAGAACATTTGAGAATTTTTTCTTCTTCATCGAGCCCTTATTCCAGTTTCTTTCCCCTCTAAACAATACCCTTGTCTAATCACTGATGCGATTCGTCTGTATCTGTGTTATCATGGTGCTCCTAGAACATGACACGAGATTTCACAGTGTGATGTTCTGAACAGCAGGGAGTAGAGTATGGCTATCAGGGTAACCATTCACATACTGTACCCCCCTTATGTCTACATTTTAGAATTTGTATGTGTGTGTTTAATGTTGGATGTAGCATTGCAAAACTATTGTGTTACTATGAAATAAATCATACTAATTACATTTAAACTACTGTGTCATGAAGAGACAAAGAGGAAGTTCCAATGGCGTGGGCCGCACTGAACAGGAAGGAGTGCAGGATTTCGAGGGGGAGCTGCCCGGTACATCACGGAGGCAGCTTCACATGTAATGGGTGAACATAGTGGGCAACTCACGTCTTCTTCCTAAGCGGGTCATGGTTTCACAAGTCATTATTGAACCTGGCACATGAAAGCACTCTGTGAAGGCAGATTGTGTGTGGATATGGAAGAGATACAGGGCAGAGATGTGTATTGAGCAGAAAGGACCAGGTGATAACTTTGGAATCCCAAGACAGAAGGTTATTCATCAATCACTCTTCATGCCTTATATGCTCTGTCCCTCTCTGTGGCCCAGGCTCCAGAGTGACCTGATATAAGTGGCTTCTGGATCTCTGGGGGAAGATAACAAATAAGTCTCGGGCATCATGCCAGTTCCCTTGTTCTTCAGGATGGATGGGAAACAAAGTCCTTTTGGAACTATGGACATGTCACATGGCTAGTCATGTGACTGCCTATAAGGACACGGGGAAAATTGGGACAGCAAAGATAATAATTGAAGAACACAGGTGCCTCTGGCCCAGAATAATAGCTTTGGTTTTATAATTTCTTTGTAAAGACCCTTTGTCAGAGGATCTGTGTCAGAATTTGTAGCTCTTTATGGGTGATTTTGAGTGTTGGGGATCCTCCAGAAAGTGTAAAAATTTTATTGGCTCATCGACTGCCAGTTTCTAAAGCTATAAAGTAGAGAAGAAAATGCTTATTGTAAAGTATTTATAGCAACATCTTGGGTGCTGAAAACTTCATTTCCAGAAGGTTTTTTGCACGCCCCCCTCCATGCCTTCTGTGACAGCAAGCTTAACTGTCACCACTTCTTAGCTAATTCCACAGTTTTGCATTTTATAGCTGAACATATGTATAAGTCCTGCTGAAGGGCCAACATGTTGTAGCAACTAAGAGGGTGATAAATTATTTAAGTTGCTTCTAATATCAGTATGCCAGCATTTGGGCAATCCCTTGACATGCATATGTAATAGTTTGTTGGGTGATTAACTCCAAAAACATGTAAAACTGTTTTCCTAAAATGGAATAATGCCATTAGAGGATCTATAACTTCAAAATAAAGTGGCACAGTAACTGTGGTTTGATACACAAGGTTTAGCTGATTATATATTATACAAACATGATCTCATGTTATGTCTTCTGTAGACAGGAAAATAAGATTAGAGTAGGAATGACTGATGCTCTTTTTACCCAAAACAGTTTAATTTCTTTGGAATGCAACCTCTAATTTTTTGTCATTAAATAGTATGTAATGTAGAAATTAGGATTCAAACTAAGTTTTCTTTCAGTTGTCAAAACTAGTGTTTATTTAACATAGGTTAAAAAACCAAAAAACCAAAACTAACTCCCCAAAGTATATATTTTTACATTTTGAAAAGATGATATTTTCATAATTTTTTAAAATAAATGTTTCAGCACATGCTGTACAATCAAACAGCACGTTAAGAGTTAACTATAAAATGTCTTTTTAGAGTCTTTATGAAACCAAAGTTTGTGAACCATTTTTTCTTATTCTAATAACAGTATCTCAGGAAGAATAATAATAAATAATAAAGGTAACTGTGCCCATCCCTATTTTACTCCTGACTTTCATTGGTTGTGCTTCTCATGTCTACCTAGTAAACATATTAACTGTGGTGTGGAACATGCACACACACACGCACACACACACACATTCATGTCATAACAGCAGCCAAATATTCATTTGAAGGTATTTTATCAAATGATGGATTTTATCAAATCCATTTTAGCTCTTGCAGAGATATGTTTATCCTTTAATATCTTATGAAATATTTAATGGATTTCAAATATTTTATATTGATTTTACTCTACTGTAAGTATTCATATCTCATTTGAAATGTTTGCATTATTATTCATGGTGATATCAGTCTAAGAATTTGGTATATGTGTGGCCTGTCTTTGTGTCAGAGTAACGGCACTGCATACGAAAAATTTATTGCTTTCCTTTTTTAATCTGTGCTCTAAGAGAGATTATCTCTTGTTTAAAAGTCTGCCAAAATCATCTATGAAACTGTCTAGAACTTATTTAATTAGTGTGAGGGGGAATGTAGATTTTTTAAAAACTACCTTAATTTTTTTCTACAGTAATATTACGTTAGGCTTCAGCATCTTTGAGCAAGCCCCAGGAGTTGGTGACGGACAGGCAGGCCTGGTGTGCTGCAGACCATGAGGTCGCAAAGAGTCGGACACAACTGAGCGACTGAACTGAACTGAACTCTTTAATAATATAAAATATTAATTTACATATCGTGAAAAATAATTTCATCTTGGTTTTTAAATTTATAAGCATGGATTTTAAAAAAGCATAAGCTTTTCTTTTTTTACATTTGAGCGTGTTAGCCTGCATGCATGCATGCTCAGTCGCTAAGTCATGTCCAGCTCTTCTGCAACCCCATGGACAGTAGCCCACCAGGCTCCTCTGTTTTTGAGATTTCCCAGGCAAGAATACTGGAGTGGGTTTCCATTACCTCCTCCAGGGGATCTTCCCGACCCAGCGATGGAACCTGCCTCTCCCGCATTGGCGGGTGAATTCTTTACCAATAAGCCACCTGGAAAGCCCTCTGTTAGTCTTTATTACTTCTAATTTTATTAAGTGTACATTCTCCACCTGCCATTTTTTAAGTTACCTAATAATTCTCATTCTCATTCAATTCCTTCTTCACGTTGCTCTCTTCACATTTTACTTTAAACCATCAGGAAGAATGAATTTACTCCTTCATCAGTTTACTTAGAAATCTCCTCAGCTAAATATCCAATTTAATCACTGACTATTTCTAACTTAACAAAACCCTAGAACATGTACGCACAGTCCAGCAAGTTATTTGCCACTTTGTCATGTCTTCTCCATTGTCTGATGACTTGATCCTCATGTTCACGTGAGACCATCAGAATGGCCTTACCACCCACATCTCTACCAACATTCTGTTCATGATCACTTAGGTATCCCCTGAGAAGATGAAGATGGAGGGTTTCTCCCCAGCCCTCCTCTCTCTTTCTGAGCCCTCACTAGAATCACCACTGAGAGTCCATTCATGGCAATATGGTCTTCTTCTACCATGTACATCACGGATCTTCCACCTTCTCCCCATTGTCTAGTTCCAAAGCCACTCCCATGTATCAGGTGTTTGTTATATTTGTTACAGCAGCACCACAATTTTTGTTACCAAAATCTTTATTAGGTTGGAATATCCAGAAAACAAAACTAACAACACACACAGACGCACACACACAGACACACAGACACGCGCACACACACACACACACTAGGAATTTTATCCCATGAAGGTAGAGGCTGAGAATTCCAAAATCCGTAGTTAACCAGCTGGAGACTCAGGGAGGCCAATGATATAGGTCCACTCTGAGTCCAAAGCGTCCTGATGTCTCAGGCCAAAGTTAGTCAGGCAAAGAGAAAGAAGTCTTTCTTAGTCAGATTCTTATTCTGATGAGGCCTCCAACTGATTGGATGAGGCCCACTCACCCTGGAAAAAGTCATCAGCTTCACTCAGTCTCCTGACTCAAGTTAATCCCATACAGAGACCTCACCAGAGAATCTAATAGGCTGGCACCTTGATCTGAAACTTTCAGCCTTCAGAACACTGAGAAATCAGTTCCTATCCTGATATGTACTATTTTGACCTGGAGCCCAAGATGATTAATGCACAGCCGTTACTGCTCAGTCACTCAGTTGTATCTGACTCTTTGTGATCCCATGACCTATAGGACAGCAGGCTTCTCAGCCCTTCACCATCTCCCCAGGTTTGCTCAAACTCATGTCCATTGAGTCAGTGATGCCATCCAACCATCTCATCCTCTGTCATCCTCTTCTCCTCTTGCCTTCACTCTTTCCCAGCATCAGGGTCTTTTCCAGTGAATCAGCTCTTCACATCAAGTGGCCACAGTATTGGAGTTTTGGCTTTAGCCTCAGTCCTTGCAGTGAGTATGCAGGGTTTAGGATTTCTTTCAGGATTGACTGGTTTGATCTCCTTGCTGTCCATCTTCTCCGGCACCACAATTCAAAAGTATCATTTCTTTAGCGCTCAGCCTTCTTTATGGTTCAGCTCTCATATCCATACAGGATTACTGGAAAAACCATAGCTTTGACTCTATGGACCTTTGTTGGCAAAATGATATCTCTGCTTTTCAGTATGCTGCCTAGGTTTGTCGTAGCTTTTCTTCCAAGGAGAAAGTGTCTTTTAATTTTGTGGCTGCAGTCACAGTCTGCAGTGAATTGTGCCTTAAATAGAGGTAATATGGTGAATTTTATGATATGGATATTTTGTCACAATAAAAAATAAATCACCAAAAGAAGTGGGAGGAAAATAGGTGACGCCACTCTTACAGCTGGACACCAGCACCCCTTAATCAGTTAATGGACACCACTAATTGATATGCATTGTATTATTCTAACCATACAAACTGGGAAAAGAAGAACTATGGAAATAGTAAAAAGACTGAAGGTTGTCAGGGGCTTGGGGGAGGTAGAGATGTGTAAGAGGAACACAGAAGAATCCAAAGAACAGTGAAATATTTGTAATGGTGAATACATTTCATTATACATTTGTCAGAACCCATAAAATGTACAACACACAGTGAATCGTAATGTAAACTCTAGAATTTTGTGAATGATAACCTATCAATAGTGCCTTATTAATTATAACAAATGTACGACACTAAGGCAATATGTTACTGATAGAGCAGATGAAGCGATGAACTGAGTCAACGTCTGGGAACTCTTCGTACTTTCTGCTTTTGCTGCAAACCTAAAACTGTCCTAAAAAATAAAGTCTATTAATAAAACAAAACAAAACTCAAGAGGGAAAGGCAAAATTCATAGCACATACAACTAGAAAACTGGCATCCATCCTCATAAATTTTAACCTACTTTTTGTGAAATCCTGATGTCGCATAAAAGTGTCTAAGAGACAAAGACCACAGAGTGTGGGGACTTTGAGCGTGAGGGTGCAACTGAGAGGAATATAAAGATATTAGAGAGTTGACCACATCTCCCTTCACTTCTTATTGGTTTTTATTCTCGAATTCCATCTTCAATTTCATTTAATATTAGTTCCACTGCTGACATTTCTGCAAAAAGGTTATTTCTCAAGATAAGCTGGCTTCCTCTTCGGTAACAACGCAACTTGTAATGATCTATGACAGTGAGAGTTTATTTCCATCTCACAAGTCAGTCTGAGGAAGAGGGTATGGGCCATAACTCAGGTCTTTTGTGGCTTCTGTTTTGTTGTTTCCATATTTCCAGGGAAGAGGAGCCAGTTATTGGTTCCTGGAAATGCTGTGGGTTGCCTCTGCCCACTTTCCATTAGCCTTCCCCAAAACTTTGTCCCAGTTTAACTGCAAAAGAGTCTGAGAAATGTGTACCTCTAGGGGACCCAGGGAGATGGGAAATGTTGGGTGACCCTCTGTCTAATCTTTGTCACTCAACTGAGAGTCTGTACTTTAAAATTCTTACAAACTGTTGGGAATTTGTATCAGTGCGTGAGACATCGCTTCATTCGTGACTGAATCCTTTGCAACCCTATGGACTGTAACCCACCAGGCTCCTCCATCCATGGGGATTCCCCAGGCAAGAATACTGGAGTAGGTTGTCATTTCCTCCTCCTGGGGATCCTCCCAACCCAGGGATCGAACCCAGCTCTCCTGCATTGCAGGCAGATTACCATTCTTTACCCACTGAATCATCAGGGAAGCCTGTAATTTGTATCAGAAACAACATCAAAATATCAAAATTATCCTGGTGGACAAAATGCAGTTTAGTATCTTCATTCTGGGTGTGAAGTTCTCATGTTTCTGTTGAGTTAAGAGCAAAATTTTTCAGCTTATGTACCCAGGGAGTCAGGAATCACCCGTGTAGAAATCTGTGAGGTGCCGTTTGATTTGCCTGTGTTCTGTCTTTGTTGTAGTTGCTGTTGTTTTTTCCAGACTCCCTGATACAGTTCTATGAATAAACTATAAAATGAGATTCCAGCAACTTCTGTTGGGGTGTTCTAAATATATCAGTTTGGCATAATATGAAGCGGTGAGAAACGGAACCATTGTTTAACTAAAACATCACTCTAATCATGGTTTGTACACAGTGCAGGTAAAGTTTATAAGAAAACAACACTGGAGGAAAAATATGACCCATTTGAGTCAATTAACAATTTCCCTTTAAGAACCTGATCAGAAGTGACAATCTTCCAAACCATAAATAACACTAGGTTTTGTCTAATTAACACCACCTCTACACTATGCCGCACTTGAAAGCGTCTTCCTAGAGTTCATATAAGTTTGAATTAAATGGAAAAATAGATCATACACACAAACCTCAGGATTTCAAGGGGAGCAAGTCACCCAAGGAAGATGACAGTGAGTCTAGTGAAATCCATGCCCCTTGATGGACTGAAAAATTCGTCATAACCCAGTGTGCAAACCTCAGTCTCCAGGCTCAGGAAAGAAAACTCTTTGTTTCAGGTTACCAAAAGTGGGTCTACTTGTTGGTGAATATTTAAGTTATTTGTCATATTTATTCAGGTATAATTGCTATACAATAAACTGTGCATATTTAACATGTCCAGTTTCATAAGTTTTGAGATATGTATGTACTCTTGATACCATTACCTCAATGAAGACAAGGACCCCATCTGTCTCTCCAAAAGCTTTCCTCAAAACCCTTTATAATCTCTGCCTCCAGTCCTTCTCCCATCTCCTCCCCAGCCACTGACCTGTTCTCTGTCACTTAAAATTGGTTTACATTCTCTAGAATTTAAAGACGAATTTTTATTGGTGTATAGTTATCTACAGTGTTGTGTGAGTTTCAGGTTTACTACAAGTTTTAAAAATGAAACCATCCAGGATGTACTCTTTATCTGTGATTCTTCTCTCACTAAACACCTCCTTTGAAATTTATTGATGTCTGTAGTCATTATTCATTTGTTTTATTGTTTGAATTTGACTTCATTCCATGCATATACCAGCCTGTGCATCCATGCTCTTGTTGAAAGCCTGAGTTCCTTCTAATTTTTGGCAACTACAAAAGAAGCTGATATGACTGTAAATGTAGAAGTTATTTCATAGACACATAATTTAAATTCCCTTGGATAATTACTGAAGCATGTAATAGCTGGATGATACAGTTTTAATATAGTGTAAAACTATTTTTCAATGTTATTGTTGTTCAGTCACCATGCCAGGCCTTCCCGTCCTACATCGTTGGCAGGAGTTTGTTCAGACTCACATCCATTGAGTTGATGATGCCATTCAGTAATCTCACCCTCTGTCACTCACTTCTCTTCCTGCCCTAATCTTTCCCAGCACCAGGGTCTTTTCCAATGAATTGGCTCTTCACAACAGGTGACCAAAGTATTGGAGCTTCAACTTTAGTATCAGTCCTTTTGATGAATATTCAGGACTCATTTCCTTCAGGACTGACTGGTTGAATCTCCTTGAAGCCCAAGGGACTCTCAAGAGCCTTCTCCAACACCACAGTTCAAAAGCATCAGTTCTTCAACACTCAGCTTTCTTTATAGTCTAACTTTCACATCCATACATGACTACTGGAAAAACTATAGCCTTGACTAGATGGGCTTTTGTTGGCAAAGTATTGTCTCTGTTTTTTAATATGCTGTTTAGATTTGTCATTGTTTTTCTTTCAAGGAATAAGTGTCTTTTAATTTCATGGCTTCAGCCACCATCTGCAGTGATTTTGGAGCCCAAGAAAATAATGTCTCTCACTGTTTCCATTGTTTCCCCCTCTATTTGCCATGAAGTGATGGGACCCGATGCCATGATTTTTGTTTTCTGAATATTGAATTTTAAGCCAGCTTTTTCACTCTCCTCTTTCACTTTCATCAAGAGGCTCTTTAGTTCCTCTTCACTTTCTGCCATTAGGGTGGTGTCATATGCACATCTGAGGCTATTGATGTTTCTCCTGGCAATCTTGATTCTAGCTTGTTCTTCATCCAGCCCAGCGTTTCTCAAGATGTACTCTGCATATAAGTTAAATAAGTAGGGTGACAACAGACAGCCCTGATGTACTCCTTTCCCAAGTTTCAACCAGTCCTTTGTTCATGTCCAGTTCTCACTGTTGCTTAACCCACATACAGGTTTCTCAGAAGGCAGGTAAGTGGTTTGGTATTCCTATCTTTTGAAGAATTTTCCACAGTTTGTTGTGATCCACACAGTCAATGAAGCAGAAGTAGACGTTTTCCTGGAATTCTCTTGCTTTTTCTGTAATCCAATGGATGTTGGCAATTTAATCTCTGGTTCCTCTGCCTTTTCTAGACCCAGCTTGTACTTCTGGAAGTTCTTGGTTCACATACTGCTGAAGCCTAGCTTGAAGGATTTTTTTTTTTTTTTTTTTGAGCATAACCTTGCTCGCATGTGAAATGAGTGCAATGTGCAGTAGTTTGAGCATTCTTTGGCATTGCCTGTCTTTGGGACTGCAATGAAAACTGACCTTTTCCAGTCCTGTGGCCACTGCTGAGTTTTCCAAATTTACTGGCATGTTGAGCTCAGCTGGAATTCCATCACCTCCACTAGCTTTGTTCATAATGAGCTTCCTAAGGCCCACTTGACTTCACACTCCAAGATGTCTGGCTCTAGGTGAGTGATCATATCGGGGTGGTTACCTGTGTCATTAAAATCTTATTTTGTATAGCTCTTCTGTGTATTCTTGCCATCTCTTCTTAATATATTCTGACAAATAATGAACAATAGTTTTCAAAGTGGTCATACCATTTTATATTTTCACTAGCATTGTATTCGAGTTTCAGTTCCTGCTCAAGTGCAAATATTTTTGTGATCAGCTTTTTAATTTTTTTCTTTTTTTTGTTTTAGTCATTCTAAGTTGGTTAATGATTCTGAATTTTCTCTTACTATGAATTTGCCATTGATATATCTTTGATGATGTATCTTTTAAAATTGTTTGGCCATCTTTTATTGGGTAGCTTGATTAAATTTTATTAATTTGCAAGAGCACTTTGTACATATTGGGTACAAGTCCCTTACTTTTGAAGTGTAGAATTATGTACTTTTAATGAAATATATTTTATGTATGTGTTACCATATGGATAGTGCTATTACGTGTACTATATCATCACCAACTCCATGGACATGAGTTTAAGCAAACCCTGGGAGATAGTGGAGGACAGGGAAGTCTGGCATGCTGCAGTACATGGGGTCTCAAAGAGTTGGACATGACTTAGCCACTGAAAAAATCAACAACATAAGACACCTTTAAGTAACTCAAGATCATAAAATATGTGGCTTGTTTTTTTCTGTAGAGATTTTACAGTTTTATGGTCTATATTTAGGTTTGTGGTGTGTTAAGAGTTAATTTTTGTGAAGTGGGGCATGGTATGGATCAAATAATACTTTTCGTATATATATTCAATTGTGCTAGCAATGTTTATGGCAAAAACTATCCTTTATCTACTCAATTGCTTTTAAACGTTGTCAGAAACTAGTTGTCCGCATATGTGTGGGTCAGTCTCTGGATTCAGTGTTATATTTTGCTTACCTCTTGTCCTTAAACTGATACTTCACTGTTAGGGTTACTGAGACTTTAAAATAAGTATTGAAATCAGATAGAATTATGACTCAAAATTTCTTTTTTCAAGATAGTTCGTGTTTGGAGTCCTTTGAAATTTCATAATAATTTTCTTAAGTTTTATAAAATTTTTAATTTTCCTACTTATACAAAAAGTTAGATTAGGATCGAATTAAATGTATAGATCAATTAAGGGAGAATTGACATATTAACTCAACTGACTTAAGACCCTCCCCCAAACCATCACCTTTAAAGATTAGGATTTCAGTATATAAATTTTGGGTGACACAAATATTGAGACCACGCCATGCTATTACTTAAGGTTGGTTTCTCTTCTTGATGATGTGACCCATTTATCATGTATGTCCATGCCAAAATTTTTTGCTTTGAAAAATATTTTTGTTTGTACTATATTTTAATATAGTTACTCCAGCTTTGAATAAACTCATATTTTCAAAGTATATTTTTAAGTTCTTTTACTTTTAAGATATTTGTTTTTTACAAAGTTAAAAGGAAATATATAGCTGGGTCTTGTAATTTTTATCCAACTGACAATCTCTGACTTTCATATATAGTATTCAGACCACTTAAATTTAATGAGATTGCTGATGTGGTTTAATTTAAATTGTCATTTTATTTGATCTATATT
Source organism: Redunca redunca (assembly GCA_006410935.1). Classification (NCBI taxonomy): domain Eukaryota; kingdom Metazoa; phylum Chordata; class Mammalia; order Artiodactyla; family Bovidae; genus Redunca; species Redunca redunca. Next base: position 1,886,714 of record SJYQ01000165.1, on the reverse strand, counting down.
TATTCCTTTTTTTCTTGTTCCACTTTTCTTCCTTGTCTACCGTCTTTGAGATCATTTATGTGGTTTTTAAATATTTTTAATACTTTACCACCTTTGTTAGCTTCAGTTCAGTTCAGTTCACTGACTCACTCAGTTGTGTCTGACTCTTTGCGACCCCATGAATCGCAGCACGCCAGGCCTCCCTGTCCATCACCAACTCCCGGAGTTCACTAAAACTCACGTCCATCGAGTCCATGATGCCATCCAGCCATCTCATCCTCTATCATCCGCTTCTCCTCCTGCCCCCAATCTCTCCCAGCATCAGAGTCTTTTCCAATGAGTCAACTCTTTGCACGAGGTGGCCAGAGTACTGGAGTTTCAGCTTTAGCATCATTCCTTCCAAAGAACACCCAGGTCTGATCTCCTTCAGAATGGACTGGTTGGATTCCTTGCAGTCCAAGGGACTCTCAAGAGTCTTCTCCAACACCACAGTTCAAAAGCATCAATTCTTCAGCACTCAGCTTTCTTCACAGTCCAACTCTCAACATCCATACATGACTACTGGAAAAATGATAGCCTTGACTAGATGGAACTTTGTTGGCAAAGTAATGTCTCTGCTTTTGAATATACTATCTAGATTGGTCATAACTTTTCTTCCATGGAGTAGGCGTCATTTAATTTCATGGCTGCAGTCACCATCTGCAGTGATTTTGGAGCCCCCCAAAATAAAGTCTGACACTGTTTCCACTGTTTCCCCATCTATTTCCCATGAAGTGATGGGACTGGGTGCCATGATCTTCATTTTCTGAATGTTGAGCTTTAAGCCAACTTTTTCACTCTCCACTTTCACTTTCATCCAGAGGCTTTTTAGTGCCTGTTCACCTGCATATCTGAGGTTATTGATATTTCTTCTGGCAATCTTGATTCCAGCTTGTGCTTCTTCTAGTCCAGCGTTTCTCATGATGTACTCTGCATAGAAGTTAAATAAACAGGGTGACAATATACAGCCTTGACGTACTCCTTTTCTTATTTGGAACCAGTCTGTTGTTCCATGTCCAGTTCTAACTGTTGTGCTCCCTGACCTGCATATAGGTTTCTCAAGAGGCAGGTCAGGTGATCTGGTACTCCCATCTCTTTCAGAATTTTCCACACTTTATTGTGATCCACACAGTCAAAAGCTTTGGCATCCTCAATAAAGCAGAAATAGATGTTTTTCTGGAACTCTCTTGCTTTTTTGATGATCCAGCAGATGTTGGCAGTTTGATCTCTGGTTCCTCTGCCTTCTCTAAAACCAGCTTGAACATATGGAAGTTCACAGTTCATATATTGCTGAAGCCTGGCTTGGAGAATTTTGAGCATTACTTTACTAGTGTGTGAAATGAGTGCAATTGTGTGGTAGTTTGAGCATTCTTTGGCATTGCCTTTCTTTGGGATTGGAATGAAAACTGACCTTTTCCAGTCCTGTGGCCACTGCTGAGTTTTCCAAATTTGCTGGCATATTGAGTGCAGCACTTTCACAGCATCATCTTTCAGGACTTATTTCAAGTGGAATGCCATCACCTCCACTAGCTTTGTTCATAGTGATGCTTTCTAAGGCCCACTTGTCTTCACATTCTAGAATGTCTGGCTCTAGGTGAGTGATCACACCATCATGATTATCTTGGTCATGAAGATCTCTTTTGTACAATTCTTCTGTGTATTCTTGCCACCTCTTAATATCTTCTGCTTCTGTTAGGTCCATACCATTTCTGTCCTTTATTGAGCCCATCTTGGCATGAAATGTTCCCTTGGTATCTCTAATTTTCT
>SJYQ01000165.1:1849797-1884694 GCA_006410935.1 Redunca redunca | reverse complement strand
TTATTTCAAGTGGAATGCCATCACCTCCACTAGCTTTGTTCATAGTGATGCTTTCTAAGGCCCACTTGTCTTCACATTCTAGAATGTCTGGCTCTAGGTGAGTGATCACACCATCATGATTATCTTGGTCATGAAGATCTCTTTTGTATAATTCTTCTGTGTATTCTTGCCACCTCTTAATATCTTCTGCTTCTGTTAGGTCCATACCATTTCTGTCCTTTATTGAGCCCATCTTGGCATGAAATGTTCCCTTGGTATCTCTAATTTTCTAGAAGAGATCTCTAGTCTTCCCCATTCTGTTGTTTTCCTCTATTTCTTTGCACTGGTTTCTAAGGAAGGCTTCCTTATCTCTTCTTGCTATTCTTTGGAACCCTGCATTCAGACGTTTATATCTTTCCTTTTCTCCTTTTTGTTAGCTTATTAGGCATAAACCCTCATTTTATATTGTTGTGGGTTTTGAGGGTTTAAAGAATCTAATGATGTAGAACAGATTTACATCTCTAGAATACCACAGGTTACTTTCAACTTATGCCAAGCTAGTTAGAATAAGGACTTCATGACAATATAATTCCATTTCTCTACTTCTGATATATTTGTTCTTACTGCCATATAATTTTTGTTTGCAATTATTATAAACCCTACCCTTCATTGCCATTTTTTCCTTAAGAGAGTTAATTATTTTTTTAAGGATGTTTAAATAGCACCACAAAATATTCCATATTTAATCACAGAATCATCCTTTCAGGCTGTTTATTTCTGTGTATAGATCCATATTTCCATTTGGTATCATTTTTCTGCTGTTTGTATAGTATTCTTCAATGTGTCCATAGCAGAGTTCTACTCCAGGTGAACTCTTTCACCTTTTCTAAGTATAAAAGAAACAGTGAAAGTGTTAGTCATTCTATCCTGTCTGACTTCTTGTAATCTCATGGACTGTAGCCGACCAGGTTCCTTTGTCCCTGGGATTCTATAGGCAAGAATATCGGAAAGGGTTACCATACCCTTCTCCAGGAATCTTCCTGACCCAGGGATCCAACCCAGTTCTCTTGCATTGCAGGCAAATTCTTTACAATAGTGCCACCAGGGAAGGCCTTCTTTATCTAATAAGTCTTTATTTTACCTTCATTTGAAAGTACTGTGGTTTTTTTCTTTTTTTTCTGGAATAGAGTTTGAGACTGATGGATGATGTGAATTTTAAGTTATGGGTTGTCGAATGCCTTTGTTTTCCTATAAATATTCTTGTGCTTTGCTGTGGTGTGGTGCTATGTTGCTGGGAAACAGTTTAATCTTTCTGAGGCTCGCTTTTGAGATTTATTGGGTAGTGATTAGTTTAGAAATCATTATATTTTATTGCTGAGGCCAAACCCTCGGGATCCTCTTCTCAGTGTAGAACCTTGAGGTTTTCCAGGTTGACTGGTGGAAAGAATCCCTGTTCCTGGCACTATCTCTGTTCCAGGCAGTGCTCCCTGTAGTCCTCTTGGGGGGCTCTTTCCCATGCCCCCAGCATGTTCCTCAGGAGCCAGACAAGCACTCAGCTGACTCGTACTCAAGGGGACCCCTGGCCTGCGTCTGAAGTTCTCTTTCCATACATCTCCTTCTTCACTGGCCCTGTGTCCTGAGACTCAGGCTGCTTCTATTTCAGCTTGGAGTCAGTCTGGCACCACTGGGATATCTTTTCTCTGCTCTGTGGACTGCAGACTCTGAAGACAGCAAACCAGAGCAAGCCTAGAGCTCAAATAGCTCATTTCTTGTCCTCTCACGGATTATGGTCCTTTGTTGCCTGCATAACAGTGTTATAAAAACTGTCATTTCATATACTTTGTCTGCATTTTTCATTCTTATAGGTGGGAGGTTATAAAAATGTCTCAGGGCAGAATAAAATTAACTAAACTCATAACTATTAATAGGAAGATAATGTTAATTCATGTTAAAAGCTTCTTTTGACAGCAGAAAGATGCCCTCAAATCTCTCCTTATATTTAAGCAATATTGCAAAATTCAGAAGGCTATTTGTTGATCACAGATTCAAAAGAAACACTAGCTTGAAAACCACTTACCAAGGACAGACTGAAGCACCTACTTCCTAAGGAGAGTATCCCCCACCCATCAATAGGCATAGGGGCCAAGACCAGCACCTGCGCTTGCCTCTGGGCAGTGTTTGAATGGAGACTGATCACAGTCCTTCATGAGACTCTCCTTTATGCCTCTTTGGCTAAAATGACCCCTGATAAACACTTGTGATAAAGTTGCTTCCTGTTTTGCTGTGTGTGCAAACTATAATGACGAAGGTCCATGTAAGTCACAGTTATGGCTCTGACAGTAAAAAATCTGCCTACAGTGCCAGAGATTCAGGCTCGATCCCTGAGTCAGAAAGATCCTCTGGAAAAGAGAATGGCAGCCCACTCCAGGATTCTTGCCTGGAGGATTCCACGGACAGAGGAGCCTGGTGGGCTACAGTCCATGGGGTTGCAAGAGTCAGACATGACTGAGTAACTTACACTTTCACTTTCCAGTAGTCATGTATGGATGTGAGAGTTAGACCATAAAGAGAGCTGAGCACCAAAAAGAATTGATGCTTTTGAACTGTGGTGTTGGAGAAGGCTCTTGAGAGTCCCTTGGACTGCAAGGAGATCCAACCAGTCCATCCTAAAGGAAATCAGTCCTGGGTGTTCACTGGAAGGACTGACGCTGAAGCTCCAACACTTTGGCCACCTGATTCAAAGGGCTGACTCACTGGAAAAGATCCTGATGCTGGGAAAGATTGAAAGTAAAAGGATAAGGGGGCAGCAGAGGATGAGATGGTTAGATAGCACCACCAATTTAATGGACATGAATTTGTGCAAACTCCAGGAGATAGTGGAGGACAGAGGAACCTGGCATGCTGCAGTCCATGGGGTCACAAACAGTCCAACAGGACTTAATGACTGAACAACAACAATTTTTTTTTCCAGTTGCCTTCAGGTCCTGTTAGCCTTGTTCTCCTTAAATAATTTGCATGTTCTTTAATCTTCTATGTCAATCTCATTTTAACATATAGGAACAACTTCATTTGCCTAACTTTCATATTGTTGTTAGACTTCTCAATGAAGACTGAAGTGCTTTGGCAACAGTTTTTAGGTTTGCTCATATGTCTGTGATTTCCATATAAAATTAATTTACTATTTAGCAGTTTAATCACACATATTCTATTTCTCCCTGCTGTCTCCCTTGTACATATGCTCACTGCTGTATACACAGCAACACAATAGTACCTGAAAACTGAGAGATAAAGATATAAATGCCTTCCCTTCTTTCACATACTAATCTGAAGGCATGCATTTCGAAATCTTACCTATCTCCGAAATCATGGTCCTTGATTCTTTTAAGCTGACAGCATCCTTTATAATTTTAGAATGTCATTTTCTTTCAGATTCATTACTAATTGTCTTCAGAATAGTTCACACCAACAGTGTATAAGTATGTTATCTGTTTAAGGCATTTTTCTCTCTTCCACACGATTTATATTGAAATGCTCTTTTTTTCCTGAAACTCTTTAACTGGTAGTTTGTATAAAACATTTTCTATGATATTTACTTGATCCTCATTATTTCCTGCTGCCTCTAAAAATAATTTAAATCTTCTTATCAGTTCCGTTTCACTGTATGTTTATAAGCCTCCCTTGAACAATGTGTGATTTGGTTTCTTTATTTAGGATCTTGTTTTTTTGTGTGCTACCTTCTGTCTATTTTGAATGTATTATCTCCTCAGAAGTTTACCTTTTCTTTTAACCAAACTCAGGAAGAAATATTGGAAGTTCCTTGATCCATTGCTTCTATTCCTTGTCTTCTAATATAAAACACAGTGGCACAATGAAAAGGACTCTGTTGACCGTGTGTATGTGTGTGTGTTGCCCAGCCATGTCTGACTCTTTGTGACCCCATGGACTGAAGCCTACCTCCCCCCGCCTGGCTCCTCTGTTCATGGGATTTCCTGTCAACACTACTGGAGCAGGTTGCCATTTCCTCCAATGGATCTTCCCAACCCAGAGATAGAACCTGTGTCTCCTGCGTATCCTGCTCTACACCTGTTTCACGACTGAGCCACCTGGGAAGCCTGTGTCGACCATATCTGCCCTCTATTCACTGGCTGGTCTTAAGATTTCCTGGCTTGCTCACAGTTGTGATGAAATAGCCTGTGACATTGAGAACGCTCAGGAGAGTCTGAGGGAACTGTCAGCAGCCTGTACATGTCCAGCCCTGTGATACCCAAATCATTCCAAGCCCAAAGCTTTTGACTGATTTTTCTGTTACTGTCCCAAATTTTGGTATTCTCTTCCCTTACTGCCCTGTTATTCCATTTTCAGTAGCCCAGTTAAACCCTGTTCCAGGCCCTCTGGTTCCGCCTCAGCCCTTCATCCATTGTTCCTCAGGAGCAGCGCTCTGGCCTCATTCCTGCTTGTCATGAGTCCCGTTACAGACCTCATTTCTAAGCTCCCTGGTTAGGAGGGGTGACCAGCGAGGTGTGATTGAGGTAATGAGCAGAGAGGCCAGGAAAGTTCCTTGAGACAGCAAATCGAGATGGATCTAGCCTGTATTGCATCCTTCCTCCAGTTTGCTATATAGAAAATACACGTGACGGCTGCTTAAGGATGAAAATTAGATAGTAAAAATGGCAGAACAAAGGTGACGGTCTGCATCACTCTATGGACTTCAAAGAACATTACGTCAGTCCCAAACTGACCATTCTGTACCAAAAGACAAGTAAATATGTGTTTAGGCCACTGTGACCGGCATCTGATAATGATAGTAAGACAGGATCCTTAATCAAAACTGTTCTCGCGTGTGTGGCTTCTCTGATGCTTGCTGATGTTTCTGCTTCTCGTGTGAAAATGTGGGTGGACTAATGTGCATTTTTGTTGCAACTCCTTCAAATGCTTCTGACAAACTACTCCCTGCTCAGTAGGGTCTTGAAATGGTAGAATCGTAGTTGAAACTTAGAGCTGACCCAGAAGCCTAAACTTCAGTTCAGTTCAGTTGCTCAGTCGTGTCTGACTCTTTGCAACCCCATGAATCGCAGCACGCCAGGCCTCCCTGTTCATCACCAACTCCAGGAGTTCACTCAAACTCATGCCCATCGAGTCAGTGATGCCATCCAGCCATCTCATCCTGGGTCGTCCCCTTCTCCTCCTGCCCCGAATCCCTCCCAGCATCAGAGTCTTTTCCAATGAGTCAACTCTTCACATGAGGTGGCCAAAGTACTGGAGTTTCAGCTTTAGCATCATTCCTTTCAATGAACACCCAGGACTGATTTCCTTTAGAATGGACTGGTTGGATCTCCTTGCAGTCCAAGAGACTAAAGAGTCTTCTCCAACAACACAGTTCAAAAGCTTCAATTCTTCGGTGCTCAGCTTTCTTCAGAGTCCAACTCTCACATCCATAATGACCACTGGAAAAAATATACCTTGACTAGATGGACCTTTGTTGGCAAAGTAACATCTCTACTTTTTAACATGCTGTCTAGGTTGGTCATAACTTTTCTTCCAAGGAGTAAGCGTCTTTTAATTTCATGGCTGCAGTCACCATCTGCAGTGATTTTGGAGCCCCCCAAAATAAAGTCTGACACTTCCCACTGTTTCTCTGTCTATTTCCCATAAAGTGATGGGACCAGATGCCATGATCTTTGTTTTCTGAACGATGAGCTTTAAGCCAACTTTTTCACTCTCCTCTTTTACTTTCATCAAGAGGCTTTTTAGTTCCTCTTCACTTTCCGCCATAAGGGTGGTGTCATCTGCATATCTGAGGTTATTGATATTTCTCCCAGCAATCTTGATTCCAGCTTGTGCTTCTTCCAGCCCAGCGTTTCTCATGATGTACTCTGCATAGAAGTTAAATAAACAGGGTGACAATATACAGCCTTGACGTACTCCTTTTCTTATTTGGAACCAGTCTGTTGTTCCATGTCCAGTTCTAACTGTTGCTTCCTGACCTGCATATAGGTTTCTCAAGAGGCAGGTCAGGTGGTCTGGTATTCCCCTCTTTTTCAGAATTTTCCACAGTTTATTATGATCCACACAGTCAAAGGCTCTGGCATAGTCAATAAAGCAGAAATAGATGTTTTTCTGGAACTCTCTTGCTTTTTTGATGATCCAGCAGATGGTAGCAATTTGATTTCTGGTTCCTCTGCCTTTTCTAAAACCAGCTTGAACATCTGGAAGGTCACAGTTCACGTAAGTATGTGCCTCATTTTATCATATTCTATTACAATTTGTTTCATGTGGTTTCACCATTTGGCTTGGAATAACATAGCCATTTCATCCTCACTTTTGCCACCCCCTGCCCCTTAATTGCAATGTGCTATATTTATGAGTGAGTTCAGAGATGCTCAGATGAACGAGAGGTCCTCTCTTCTGTGCTGGTCTTATCACCCAGTCCCCACACTGGACAACTCTCAGAGTCCAGTTTCCTTCAATTACTTGGTCTCAGTCCTGTGTCATACCCTGAAGAATGTATCGATGTATTACACCCACCAGTTGTCTGGAATGACTTTTAAAATAGCAACCATAATGTACCTGATGAAATTACTATTTTTTCCTTATTCTAAAAATATGTCATTCTAATCCCTTCAGTTTGTTCTGAAACTTCTTAGTTTAGACTCTCATTTTCTAGCACCATCTGGTGTAACATTACATGTTGCAAATAAAACTCTCTCTTTTACTGTGTCTCTAGTAGTATGCACACAGCCATTCATACAACTACACATATTTTACCAGACTTTGAGAGCTGATTCCTAACTCCTTCTTTTGCTTTCATTCTTTTGTCTTAACAGCACTTACTACAACTTCTGTAGTAAACATTTGTCTGTCTGTCCCTCCTGAAGTTTTAAGTTCTGGGAAAGCACTGAATTTGTCGTGTTCAGAGCATATGGGATAGATAGCAACGGCAAAATAGCAAGTGATTATTACAGGTATGCTCATGAACTAAATTAGCACAACATCTAGAAGATGAGAGTTAACGAGAATCTTTTCCTGTAGACACAGTAATCTCCATTTGACCGATAATGAAACTAAGGTGGATTAGAGCCCCTTGCCCTATCTCAAGCAGGAGATAAGCTGGAAGCAGAGCCGAATTCTGCCTGGAAAACCTATGCTCTTTGAATTGTGTTGGGAGCCGACCCTCCCCAAAGCTTCACTGTTATGTTCAAAGAGTTCTTTCCTTTCTCAGCTGTTTATCATGCTATTCACACTCCCTTTAGTTGTGACATCTGGCATTAAACAAGTCGTCTTTATCTTTTGCTTAGTCTTTCATCATTAACGCCTATTTTCACTCTCTTTCTCTCTCCATCCTGAAAGTTATTAAAGGCACCTCCTTGCAGGGGCTGGTGCCCCCACGTCCCCTGCTCTGTGTGCCACCTTTCTTCCCTCTCCAGTGAATTAAAGGAGGTCTTAAACCTTACTTTTCCTTGGCATTCTCTTTTTCCTTGCATGATCATGCTTGTTCAGTTGCTCAGTCACGTCCAACTCTTTGCGACCCCATAGACTGCAGCATGCCAGCTTCTCTGTCCCTCACCATCTCCTGGTGTTTGCCCAAGTTCATGTCCATTGCATCAGTGATGCCATCCAGCCATCTCACCCTCTGATGCCCTCTTCTCCTTCTGCCCTCAATCTTTCTCAGCACTTTTTTCAGCATTGGAAAATGACTTTTCCAATGAGTCAGCTGTTCGCATCAGATGACCAACATACTGGAGTTTCAGCTTCAGCATTAGTCCTTCCAGTGAGTATTAGGGGTTGCTTTCCCTTTAGATTGGCTGGTTTGATTTCCTTGCTGTCCAAGGGACCCTCAGGAGTGTTCTCTCCAGCACCACAGTTCAAATGCATCAATTCTTCAGCGCTCCACCTTCTTTATGGTCAAGCTCTCACAACAGCATGTGACAGAAGACCATTGCCTTGACTCTACGGACTGTTGTCTGCAGAGTAATGTCTCTGATTTTTAACACACTGTCTAGGTTTGTCATAGCTTTCTGCCAAGAAGCAAACATCATCTGATTTCATGGCTACAGTCACCATCCACAGTGATTTTAGAGACAAGAAGAGGAAATCTTATTGCACTCCTTATTCTCTTGTATCTATGCTATGGTCTTCATGATCTGATCCTATAGTTGGTAACAGGTAGTTAGCTTTCTGGAATTAGTGGATTTATTTTACATCTTCAGAATGTGACCCATGGTCATTTTATTAAACCAAGGTATTTCACCCAATCAAAGTATTTATAATGAAATGAAAGTCTTTATTTTCCATTCCAAAGCCATTCCAACCACAGTTAGCAGTCTTGGGTTTTTTGGCAGTTACTTTGAAATTTTATTATTTTGACATCTTGTGGATAGAGCTGTCTTTCCTCCAGTCATCTCTCTTGTATTTTTAATTTTCCTTAAACTCTGATGGCTTCCCTACATTTTCTAATAAATTATGTTTTCCATGTTTCCCATTTTAACAGTGCACTTAGCTGAAGGTCAAGAAGCAACAGTTAGAACTGGATATGGAACAACAGACTGGTTCCAAATCAGGAAAGGAGTATGTCAAAGCTGTATATTGTCACCCTGCTTATTTAAATTATATGCAGAGTACATCATCCTAAATGTTGGGCTGGATGAAGCACAAGCTGGAATCAAGATTGCCAAGAGAAATATCAATAACCTTAGATACGCAGATGACACTGCCCTTACGGCAGAAAGCAAAGAAGAACTAAAGAACCTCTAGATGAAAGTAAAAGAGGAAAGTGAAAAAGTTGGCTTAAAGCTCATCATTCAGAAAACTAAGATCATGGCATCCAGTCCCATCAGTTCAAGGCAAATAGATGGGGAGACAATGGAAACAGTGACAGACTTTATTTTGGGGGGATCCAGAATCACTGCAGATAGTGATTGCAGCCATGAAATTAAAAGAAAGATGCTTACTCTTTGGAAGAAAATTTATAACCAACCTAGGTAGCATATTCAAAAGTAGAGATGTTATTTTGCCAACAAAGGTCCATCTAGTCAAAGATATGGTTTTTCCAGTAGTCGTGTATGGATGTGAGAGATGGTCTAAAAAGAAAGCTGAGCACTGAAGAATTGATGCTTTTGAACTGTGGTGTTGGAGAAGACTCTTGAGAGTCCCTTGGACTGCAAGGAGATCCAATCAGTCTATCCTAAAGGAAATCAGTCCTGAATATTCATTGGAAGGACTGTTGCTGAAGCTGAAGCCCCAATACTTTGGCCACCTCATGCGAAGAGTTGACTCATTGGAAAAGACCTTGATTCTGGGAAAGACTGAAGGCCGAAGGAGAAGGGGAGGACAGAGGATGAGATGGTTGGATGACATCACCGACTCAATGGACATGAGTTTGAGTAACCTCCGAGAGTTGGTGATGGACAGAGAATCCTGGCATGTTGCAGTCCATGGGGCCGCAAAGAATCGGACTTGACTGAGTGACTGAACTGAAATAGCTGAGAACCGCTTTTCCAGTCACATAGTGGCATGGTTTGTCCTGTCTTTCATAAGTTTGTCTTGCTCCGTCTGTTTTTTTAAATGAAATAACATCCCCTAAAACTATGACTTTTGAGTCATTACTAAGAATAGGCTTTGTCGTCGTCTTCTCACTAACTTAAATCAAAATTTTTTTCCCTCTGAAGGAAGAGAAAATTGTCAACACTTACTCTGTCAGAAAGGCATCATCGATAAGGATTTAGGTGTTTTCTTTCTTCATGATGCATATTTATCACGTAAGTCAAATCTTTGACCTGAAACTGTTTTATAAGTGTATATCAATTTTCTCTTCAAAAACATGCTTATACCTAAAATAAAACCCTGTGCTCTGCATTGAATTATATTGCCTGAAACTTACCCAATAGGATAAGCCCCCTGTGTCCTCACTTGTCTGTTCTGTCAGGTGACCTCATGGTTTCCCCCCCTCTGTCCTCCATGGACACTCTCCCTGCCCTGGAGCCTCATCCGAGCCCCCTGTGGCCCCCACCACTTGGCACCTGCTCTCGCCCTCTGCTCCCCACCACTGTTCACTCCCTCCACTTTGCCTGCAGTGGAGCTCCTCTGCCTCTTGGCCGTCAGGTGGTTGTCAAACTCACTGCTTTGGCGTGGTCCTCTGGTTGTCCATCCCCCAGTCTGAGATCTGTGTGGTTTCCTTTTTCTGTGAAGCCTCACTCTCTAGCTTGATTGAAGAGCAAGACTAATCATCAGTATCTTCTCTTTGATTTAAATTTTTTAAATTTAATTTCTTTAATTCTGTTTAATTTTTATTTTAATTTTTGTCTTAACTCCAATCCTCTTTTTCTATCTTTATGTCTCTTCAGTTTTCCTTATTTCTTTATGTTTTACCAGACTCCCATTTTCCAGCAAAAAACAAAGCTTGGAGAAAAACTTCTTGACTTGATACAATCAAGCCCCTCCAGGGGTTTCCCTGCTGTCATCACCTTTTTTGTCCAATTTGCTTTTCAATATTTGATTTCAAAAGTCCTCATCTTCTGACCATTGCCCCTCATAATTCTCTTCCTCAGATGTTCAGCTCAGATTCACAGGTCCTAACACTCATCCTTTAACCTGGATCAGGCTGGATGATGTTGTTGTTGTTGTTCAGTTACTAAGTCGTGTCCTATTCTTTGTGACCCCATGGACTGCAGCACATCAATCTCCTCTGTCCTCCGCTACCTCTCAGGATTTACTCAAACTCATGTCCATCGAGTCAGTGATGCCATCCAGCCGTCTCATCCTCTGTCACCCCCTTCTCCTTCTGCCCTCAATCTTTCCCAGTATCGGGGTCTTTTCCAATGAGTTGGCTCTTCACATCAGGTGACCGAATTATTGGAGCTTCAGATGCAGCATCATTCCTTCCAGTGAATATTCAGGGTTTATTTCCTTTCATATCGACTGGTTTGATCTCCTTATACCGTTTTAAAGAAGCAGAAGCCAGGCAACACTGCATTTCATTTTGTTATTTGATCAGTTTAAAAACTAAGCCAACATTCTGACTGGTGAACATAAGAAACTATTTTGTTTGCAATTCTTTTGAATACAAATCTCAGGATGTTACAGATCTTTTCCTTCTTTAAATTAGTATAATGGAATTGGTAAATGAGCAGACTGAGTAGTAAATTCTGTAGCCCTTGACAAATTTCTGTTTAATCCCTACAGCTATGGCATCAATCAGGTCAAGCAGTAATATTTCCAAATTAGCATTTCATTTAAAAGAGAAAACACATGCTAGGGTTTTCTTTCACATCTGCTTCCACAGTCTGATCGATTCAGCAGATGGGGGTTATGATCAGGGACGATCACACGAGAAGAGTTGAGAGAAACTGTTTGCTATTTCTGAGCTGTAACATCTAGAAATTAGTTTTAGGTGCAAGATACAAATGATTAAAAAAAAAAAGAGTTCTGTTGTAAGTAGCATGTCACCTTTTTTTCCATAGCCGTGCTATTTTCAGTTCTTTGTAAGTACTCAAACAGACATTGAAGGTAAAATAAGCATATATCCAATTAGGCAACATCTCTAAAATCCCCTTATAGTTACTTTATTCCTACTCCTTAATATTGTGTCTTCAGCCCCTTTGATGTACTTATTTTTTAGACCCCTTTTTCTTGTCACTATTGGATAACTGCTCTGTTGGATCAGCTGTTTTGTGAAGAAAAAAAGAAAAAAGGTAATTCAATAATTCAGAACTCTTTAAGAAAGTACTTCTTAGGAAGGAATTCTCCATCATGTCTTTTAAGGTGTATGCACAATTTTAAAGGTTGAAAGGTCAATTTATGATTATTAGTATTCCAAACTAAACTTTGTGAGAAAGCAGTTGACAGATTCTGTTAAAGCTGTGTTCATTCTATCATTAGTCATGGAGTTTCTGAATAGAATCACTCCCTCATCTACCTTTATTGTATGAGTATATATTAGCTTCTGCATTTTATAAGAATCACGTGTAACTACAGGACAGATGGACAAATCACAATTTATTTAAAAAATTAGCAGCCACTTTTGCCCCTGCGCTTAAGACTTGTCAGTGATCTTTCGAAAAAACAAAAAAAAAGTGGTGATTCATTTCTGCACTGCATATCGGATCTGATTTCAGTCCAAAGAAATGAGTGATTATTGACATCTTCATACTATGTTGTGTTCCCTGATTATCCTGAAGATGTGAGTTGATTTTCACCTGCAAAATTCAGCTCTTACAAATAAATATGCTTTAGGTGTTGCATGTTTTAAAATTTGGAAAGCCCCCTTCCTTCTTCAAATTGAGCCTTTTCTCTGCTTCACATCCACAGACACTGTAACTCTCTTCAGCCCTCTTTCAGCTGTGTCTACTGACTCTGAGGGGAGCTCTTCTTCCCAACAGGAGGCTTTGGACCATAGTCATTAGAAGGACATGAGCCAGCTTTGAGCTTAGTTTTAATCACTGTTAATGAAGGTAATGATTTAGTGGGTGGAAAGAAATTAGTACCAGAAAGAATGATTAGACCTTACATGAGTTTCATAACCAATCTCCTTAGAAGCTTTTTCTATGTCTCTGCTGATCCATTTAATTCCATGTTTGGAAATTATCCCTGAGAATAAAGAGAGATTGAGAAACCCTCAAATGCAAGGTTTATTTAGGCAATTTTTTAAGAGCTATAAAATTTTAATTTTATTTTTGCCAAATTCAAAAATAAAATGTCTTTCATTAAGGTTAAAAATGTTTAATGCTAGAAGCAGGGGTTTCTGGATAATGATAAACTATGTATGTTCTAGTGACACCTTCAGATTTTTAGAAAAGCAAAACTTACCAGTAGAAAGTCCTCACTGCAGATCTGGGAAGAATTTATCATGGCCCAGACAAACAACTGGTTCTATTACAAGGTATGTGGGATTCTTCCTCTTAGCCCTGTAAAGCCTTCCAAGAACCTCACTCTGCCTTGCAGATTTCTCAACTAGTCAGAGATGTCTGAAAATACCTTTATCATCAGAGTGGAAGGGTGATAATAAACACTCAGAAGGCTGATTTCAATGGTAAATAACTCAGCAGACAAAACAACTTTGGAATAGCTGCAAAGGCCAATCCTTGCCTCGGGGTCTCCTGTTCTTAGTATTGTTGTCCCTGTTCTTTAGTCAATGATAAGTACTATCCAACTCTTTGTGACCCCATGGACTATAGCCCACCAGGCTCCTCTGTCCACGGGATCTCTTAGGCAAGAATACTGGAGTGGGTTGCCATTTCCTTCTCCAGGGGATCTTTCCCACTCTAGGACTGTGTCTAGGACCTGTGTCTTTTGCATTTCAGGCAGGTTCTTTATCACTGAAGCACCTGGGAAGTCTGTGTTCTTAGTATTAGCTCCAGGATTATTTTTTCACAAGAAAAGAAGAGGCAACCCTCTGAGCTTATGAGGTTGGGACAGCCTCTGAACTCAAGATAATTGGGAAACAAGGGACTTCCCTGGCAGGACAGTACTTAAGATTTCACCTTCCAACGCAGGGGCTATGGGTTTGATTCCTGGTCAGGAAGATCACATCCCACAAGCTTTGTGGCCAAAAACCCAAAACATAAAGTGGAAGCAACATTATAACAAATCTAATAAAAACTTAAAAAATGGTACACAGGGGGGAAAAAAAGGCAATAGGGAAACTGGAGTTTCTGTGAGCTAATATTTCTGTTATATTAAGCAGGAACTGCTGCTCTGGAGTTTTCTAGAAAGCTGACTATGTCCCCCTGGAATGGATACGGTTGGAACAAAGGAAGAACAGAATCTCATAGGCTTTTAAACTGGCCATATTTGATAGGGAATTCTTCATTAAAGAATATGTGGTTCATCTGGGGGGAAAAAAAAGCTTTGCCTATCTGAAATAAATCTGTAATAAATTTAATATGTGCATGTTTGAACACATGACTGAAAAAAGCATTTGCTTGAATGTGAGAAACAATTCTTATTATTTCAAATATCAGAGAACAATTCATAAAGTTTTAGTTAATGCTGGATAATTCATTATCACGTATGAGTTTGTTAGAATAATTAAGTCAACTGTACATTCTTTGAAACTACTTTTGTAGTGTTTGAGGCAAGTGGGACATGAGAGGGTGGTTTAGAACAGTGTGTGATTGAATATAGAAAAGCCAGCTTTGGGACATCATTAAGAAAACTTATTTGAAATGGCTTTGAGGTCTAGCTCTGTGTTTTGTGTGAAGGTAGGACCATGCTTCTTGCTGTCTAGTTTCAAAAAGAAGACTAGATTAACTTGGTGTGTGGGAGATAAAGATGGAGACAGTGGTCCAGCACTCTTGGGGAGGAAAGATGTTAAAACATGTAGCAAGTCATCATTTTCAAGAAGTGTCCTAGACATTGGTTGTTCTCTGAGTTATTTCTGGAGGCCAAAGTAAGCGTGAAAGTGTTAGCATTGTTTTTGTCAGGATTTATTTCCTTCTATAGATTGGATCTTTATTGTGAAAAGTCATTAACCAAAGATGTGCTTTTCTAGATGTGGTCAAAAAAGAGCTTGTAGTTTGCAAAAAGTAGTAGAGAGACATAATTTTGGGTTAGGGCTGCTAAGGTCAGGCTAATAAGCCTTACTGATTTATTTTGTTCAACTGCAAGTTGAATTTCTGAGTTGGCTTTTTCATGTGTCGATCTTATATAAAAGTGCAACAGCCCAGGTAGGTTTAATTGGTCATACATAGTGAAGTCCAGTGAAGAATTCACTGATGATTCCATTTCTGCACACAGGAATTTATCATTTTATGGGCTGAGTTGAAATTGGGAAAACATTAATATATTTTGTTTTTCTGAGTTTCTAAGTTGTAAAAAAGGTCACTCTTATTTTATCCTTTTGGTGGTTATACAGTTGCCCGGAATACAAAATTGAGAATCCATACATGGCTATTTTGGCTTCCCTGGTGGTTCAGCAGTATAGAATCCACCTGCAATGCAGAAAATACAGGATATGTGGGTTCAGTCCCTGGGTGGGGAAGATCCCCTGGAGGAGGAAATGGCAACCGACTCCAGTATTCTTATAGGGAGAACCTCATGGACAGAGGAGCTTGGCTGGCTGCAGTTGAAGGGGTCAAAAAGAATCAGACATGACTGAAGCAGCTGAGCACACACATGGCTACGCAAAATAAAGTTGTGTGTATTACAAGTACATGAATACATATAAGTGTATGTGTGTGTGCTTGTTTTTCTATAAAAACCTGTGAAGCAATAATATGGTTGGAAAATGATTTTGAATAGTATTTTGACATAAGGAAAGAGATACAGATGTGAACAGGAAATTTTAATGAAGAATAACACATACCAACCCAGAGACTATGTCTTCATTTTTTTGTTACTTTATCCCTGAGATTCTGAGTTTTACCGTAAGTTTTTCATGATGTAATATAATTTATCCAGTTTCTCAGTACTGTGTGGAATCATTATGTGATATATTTGCTTCCTAATAATAGTTTTTGTGGTGTTTAAGTAGGTAATAAATAGCAATATAAACTCAAATATCTCTGAGAAATTATTTAAAATTCAGTTTTGTAAAGGGATAGGTAGTTTCTAAAATGGCTCCTGAGACTGGGTTGTTGGTTGTATATAAAAACAAGCGGTTGGAGTAAAGGGTTGCTGTGAAACGCCTGTAAACTCTGTATGCGTGCACCTCAAAACCCAAGGAGTGTGTGTATGTGAGAGGCTTTATACGGACAACCAGTGATGGCTCAGAATCCTCAAGAAATGGAAGACTTGATTCTTGTGCCCCAGTGAAAGGATGTGGCTTGTAGGCGTGACATACCACTTGGCTGAAGGGTATTAACAGGGACAGGGTGGCTGTTTCTAAGAAAGAGAAAAACTGAAGACTTGAGGGAATGGGATGAACGGAGAAAGTCGCGTCACCAAACAGACACTGCTGCTGCTGCTGCTGCTAAGTCCCTTCAGTCGTGTCCGACCCTGTGCGACCCCACAGACGGCAGCCCACCAAGCTCCCCCATCCCTGGGATTCTCCAGGCAAGAACACTGGAGTGGGTTGCCATTTCCTTCTCCAGTGCATGAAAGTGAAAAGTGAAAGTGAAGTCACTCACTCTTAGCGACCCCATGGACTGCAGCCTACCAGGCTCCTCTGTCCATGGGATTTTCCAGGCAAGAGCACTGGAGTGGGGTGCCATCGCCTTCTCCAATACAGACACTATCATGTGTAAATAGAGAACCGGTGAGAAGTTGCTGTCACACAGGGAGCCCAGTCTGGAGCTCTGTGGTGGCCAAGAGGGGTGGGGCGGCGGAGGGGAGGGAGGCTGAAGAGGGAGGGGATATATGTATAACTATGCCTGGTTGTTGTAAGGCAGGAACCAGCAAAACATTGTAACGACTGAGTGACTTCCCTTTCACTTTTCACTTTCATGCATTGGAGAAGGAAATGGCAACCCACTCCAGTGTTCTTGCCTGGAGAATCCCAGGGACGGGGGAGCCTGATGGGCTGCATCTATGGGGTCGCACAGAGTCGGACATGACTGAAGCGACTTAGCAGCATGCCCCGTTGTTGTAAGGCAAGAATCAGCAAAACATTGTAAAAATTTAAAAAAAAAAAAAAATCGAAGATAAATTGCATGTGGTGAAAGTGTAATAGTGGCCTCCACAACTGGAGCAGGATCAGGCCCTCGCTCTCAGGGCCCATCCGCCGCCCACTCAGTGCGAGAGCTCCCGGGACCAGCTCCTGGACCAAGCCCTCCCTCCAGGAGCCGACCAGTAAGGTGAGCGGCAGGCTGAGCCCACAGTGCCCGCCCCGGCAGACTGCGTGCGATCCCAGAGTCGCAGCAACAACCTCTGCGTGGCCACCGGCAGTCTCTGCCGCCTGCGTGCCCCTCCTGCATCACTAAGGGCTGGAGGACAGCCTTCCTGGAGCGGCTGGGTACTTACTTCTTCAGACCCCACCACTTTTGGGCCCACGTCTTTCTGTGGGAGGCGCCAGGCTGGCCTGAGCTATAGCGCCACTCAGCCATTGGTCGGTGCCACAGTGGCCCCGCCCCTTCCGCTCCTGTATATATAAGAGTGAGTTGCTGAGTCGAATCCAACTCTTTGCGACCCCATGGACCGGGTCTTGCCAGGCTACCACACTCCTCTGTCCATGGGGTTCTCCAGGCGAGAATGTTGGAGTAGGTTGCCATGCCCTCCTCCAGGGGATCTTCCCAGCCCAGGGATGAAACCCAGGTCTCCAGCATTACAGGCAGACTCTTTACCCTCTCTGAGCACCAGGGAAGCTTGTATGTAAAAGGGGCCTCAGTTGGGACCCCGCGAAGACCAGTTTTTGACAGACTCGAGTGCCACCCTCTGGGTCTGATAGTTTTCCAGTCACAGTCGTTATTCCTTATTCCAACCAGTCAGCTCCCGGTTTACTGACCTGTCACATGGTGAGCAGAAGGAGCGGTGACGAAGGTGCAGGGGCCTTACCAAATTCACACGTGTGGGAGAGGAGTTAGGCTCAGGCGGGAGAGCGCGTGGGAAGAGCGCAGGCTGGGGGCTGAGCCCTTTCCACAGTCAGCCCTGGGTGCTTCGTCACCCTTGACTGGCCCTCTTGCGTCTTTCACCTTCCAAGAGAAGCTCTCCTTTGCAGGCTCAAGTCTTACCTGATCCACTCCTCAGCCTCCTTCCCCAGCAACGGGCCAGTTAACTCTCAGTTCGGTTCTATGCCTTTTCTGTTTATCCTCACTCTGGCTGACACAGTCCAGTTTCTTGGCTTTAAATGCCTACCTATCTGTTCCTCCCTCAATGGATGTGAGTTTGAGCAAACTCCAGGAGATGGTGAAGGACCCGGAAGCCTGGTGTGCTACAGTCCATGGGACCCCAAACAGTCTGACGCGACTGAAGAACAGCAGCAGCTCCTCCCCTCCAACTGTCTCTGATTAGCCCCAGAAGCCTGTATCCGGACTGCTTGCCTGACACTTCTGCTTGGATGTGTACTAAGCGTCCGGATTCAACGTGCGTTAAGCTCTGCCTCAGACGCATGCCTCACCTGGTGCACCCTCACCGTCCAGCCTCAGGTGGTAGCCTGTGGCCTGCACTCGGCTCAGGCCAGGAAGCTGAAATCACTCCAGGCTTCCCTCCTTCACTAGAATCCCACATCCCATTCAGGAAGTAATACCTTTGTTTTCATGTTTAACCTTGTGAAACAAGGGTGGCAGGTCCTAGCACTCATCTAAGTACATTTTAACATACATTTTAAGAATAATGTACATTTAAAAATCTATTACCAGTGGGAATTTGACAGGTCATATTGTATACAACTCAATTATCCCAAACTGCTGAATGTGTATAGAGTAGGCCAGCCTGTTACTGGTCAGTACATGCCTAGTGCTTATGGACTCAGTCATGTCCCAGTTTTTGCAATCCTATAGACGGTAACCTGCCAGATTCCTCTGTCCATGGAATTCTCCAGGCAGGACTATTGGAGTGGGTAGCCATTTCCTCCTGCAGGGAATGTTCCTGACCCAGAGATCGAACCTGTGACTCGTGTCTCCTGCATTGGCAGGCAGATTCTTTACCACTATTTATCAGAGATATTATTTTAAATACTTAAATATTTCTAAATGTCAGGTCTATGTTAAGTTAGATTTTGAACCTTCTTGATGAAAAAGGACTACTTCCCTAAAGCGTTACATATTTTGACATTATGTGTAATCTAAAAATGTCCTAACCTCAGAAACTTGGGGCACAGTAGATTTTACTATATGGATGAAAGAACACAGGAAACAAAGTAAGATGCGTATGTGGTGCGTATCTATGAAAGGATTCTATAATCTCTAATACATGGTTTTCTGATCATTTAGTTTGACTTAGTTTAAAAATTCTAGAGGAATATGCATTCCTTAGACAACTGTTTTGAAAATCCAGTCATTGTATCAGCTGACAGATGTGGAGTGATTAACTGTGGAGGTTAAAGTCTCACTGTGACAGCAGACAGCTTGAGAGCAAACTCCCCACAGAGCTCCCTAAGTTACTCATTGGGCGTTTACAGTTTATGTTTCAGGCCTGTCCAGAACTGGACTTTCACCTGTGTTTAGAATAACCTACATCCCCGTATTCATCTCCACTACCTGTAATGCAGTGTACCCAGAGCCCAGGTGGCAGCTGGTACTTGGAAAAGTGCTCTGAGTGCCTTTAGTAAGAAATTTTCTCATTTGCTGGGAACTTATATTCATAATTGGATGACAGCAAGGTATGTACTTTCTTCTTACTGAGGGAAATAACATGTTTATTCTATCTCAAGGCCAAAAAATATATATATATATATTGTCCTCTGGTCTTAGCTTCATCAAATTCTTACATCCTTTATGAATGTAGACATGGAAAAGACTTGTAAACAGAAACTAACTAAAAATAATGCAGTTTCTTCAAGCTTGAGAACTTAGTCTAAATGTTCTTGTTTATAAAGGCATTTATTTATTTTTTAATATTAGCAACATTAATTTTATTTTTTTTCTTTTTTATTATTATTTAAAAAAAATTTTTTTTAAATGCTGTATTGTTTTGCCATACATTGACATGAATCCACCACGGGTGTACATGAGTTCCCAATCCTGAACCCCTCTCCCACCTCTCTCCCCATATCATCTCTTATCTTTTAATTGAAGTATAGTCTATTCATACTGTTGTGTTAGTTTCAGATGTACGGCAAAATGATTCAGGTACACACACACACACACACACACACACACACACATATATANTATAGTCTATTCATACTGTTGTGTTAGTTTCAGATGTACGGCAAAATGATTCAGGTACACACACACACACACACACACACACACACACACACATATATATATATATGCTGCTAAGTTGCTTCCGTTGTGTCGACTCTGTGTGACCCCATAGACAGCAGCCCACTAGGCTCCTCTGTCCCTGGGATTTTCCAGGCAAGAATACTGGGGTGGGTTGCCATTTCCTTCTCCAATGCATTAAAGTGAAAAGTGAAAGTGAAGTCACTCAGTCATGCCCGACTCTTAGTGACCCCATGGACTACAGCCTACCAGGCTCCTCCATCCATGGGATTTTCTAGGCAAGAGTACTGGAGTGGGGTGCCATTGCCTTCTCCGATATATGTATGTGTGTATGTGTATATATATATATATATAATATATATATATTATATTCCAGATTATTTTCCATTATAGATTATTGCAAGATACTGAATATAGCTCCTTGTGCTATGCAGTGGGCCATGGTTGTTTATTTCGTAGTCTGTATTTCTTTTTCTTGTTGCTAATTTTTAATTGCAGGATAATTGCTTTACAGAATTTTTGTGGTTTGTCTGTCATACATCAACAATAATCACCCATATCCCCTCCTTCCCAGACCTCCCTTCCATCTCCCTCCCCAATCCACCCTTCAGCCTGTCGCACAGTCCTTGTTTGAGCTTCTTGTGTCATACAACAAATTCCCATTGGCTATCTATTTTACATCTGGTAACAGAACTGGGCATGGAAAAACAGACTGGTTCCAGTTAGGAAAAGGAGTATGTCAAGGCTGTATATTGTCACCCTGCTTATTTAACTTATATGCAGAGTACATCATGAGAAACACTGGGCTGGAAGAAGCACAAGCTGGAATCAAGATTGCCAGAAGAAATATCAATAACCTCAGATATGCAGATGACACCACCCTTATGGCAGAAAGTGAAGAAGATCCTCTTGATGAAAGTGAAACAGGAGAGTAAAAAGTTGGCTTAAAGCTCAACATTCAGAAAACTAAGATCATGGCATCTGGTCCCATCACTTCCTGGCAAATAGATGTGGAAACAGTGGCTGACTTTATTTTGAGGGGCTCCAAAATCACTGCAGATGGTGATTTCAGCCATGAAATTAAAAGATGCTTACTTCTTGGAAGAAAAGTTATGACCAACCTAGACAGCATATTAAAAAGCAGAGATATTACTTTGTCAACATAGGTCCTTCTAGTTAAGGCTATGTTTTTTCCAGTAGTCATGTATGGATGTGAGAGTTGGACTATAAAGAAAACTGAGCACTGAAGAACTGATGCTTTTGAGCTGTGGTGTTGGAGAAGATTCTTGAGAGTCCCTTAGACTGCAAGGAGATCCAACCAGTCCATCCTAAAGAGGTCAGTCCTGGGTATTCATTGGAAGGACTGGTTCTGAAGCTGAAACTCCAATACTTTGGCCACCTGATGTGAAGAAATGACTCATTTGAAAAGACCCTGATGCTGGAAAAGATTGAGGGCAGGAGAAGGGGACGACAGAGGATGAGAAGGTTGGATGGCATCACTGACTCAAATTCATGGGGTCACAAAGACTCAGACATGACTGAGCAACTGAACTGAATTGTAAATGTCTATGTTACTCTCTCCATACATGTCCCCTTCTCCCTCCTCTCCTCCCACCATGTCCATAGGTCTGTTCTCTATGTCTGTCTCTCCATTGCTGCCCTGAAAATAAATTCATCAGTGCCATCTCTTAAGATTCCATATATATGTTTCAGCTTATGATATTTATATTTCTCTTTCTGACTTACTTCGCTCCGTATAGTAGGCTCTAATTTTGTCCACTTCATTAGAACAGATTCAAATGTGTTCATTTTTACAGCTGAGTAGTATTCCATGGTGTATATATACCACAACTTCTTTCTCCATTCATCTGTTGATGGACATCTAGGTTGCTTCCATGTTCTGGCTATTGTAAATAGTGCAGCAGTGAACGCTGGGGTACATGTGTCTTTTCCAGTTTTGATTTCCTCAGGGTATATGCCTAGGAGTGGGATTGCTGGGTCATATGGTGGTTTTATTCATCGCTTTTTAAGGTTTCTCCATGCCATCTCCCATAGTGGCTGTATCAGTTTACATTCCTACCAACAGTGCAGGAGGGTTCCCTTTTCTCCACACCCTCTCTAGCATTTATTCTTTGTAGACTTTTTGATGATGGCTGTCCTGACTGGTATGAGGTGGTATCTCATTGTAGTTTTGACTTGCATTTCTCTAGTGATGAGTGATGTTGAGCATCTTTTCATGTGCTTGTTAGCCATGTCTTCTTTGGAGAAATGTCTCTTCAGGTCCCTTTCCCACTTTTTGATTGGGTTGTTTGCTTTTCTGGTATTGATTTGTATGAGCTGCTTGTATATTTTGGAAATTAATTCTTTATCAGTTGTTTCCTTTGCTATTATTTCCCCCCATTCTGAGGGTTGTCTTTTTACCTTGCTTGTAGTTTCCTTTGATGTGCAAAAGCTTTTAAGTTTAATTAGTTCCCACTAGTTTATTTTTGTTTTTATTTCCATTACTCTAGGAGGTGGGTCATAGAAGATCTTGCTTTGATTTATGTCATTGAGTGTTCTGCCTATGTTCTCCTCTAAGAGTTTAATGGTCTTATATTTAGGTCTCTAATCCATTTTGAGTTTATCTTTGTGTATGGCATTAGGTAGTGATCTAATTTCATTCATTTGCACATGTGTGTCCAGTTTTCCTAACACCACTTATTGAAGAGGCTTTCTTTGCCCCATTGTGTATTCTTGCCTACTTTGTAAAAAATAAGGTCCCCATAAGTGCATGGGTTTGTCTCTAGGTTCTCTATCTCATTCCAATAGTCTTTTTCTTAATCCCAAACTTCTAATTTATCTTTCAACCCCAAAGGGAAGCCCTGTGGTAACCAAAAGTTTGTTTTCTGTTTCGTAAATAAATTTGTTTGTACCATTTTGTATCATCCATATTAAGTGATGCAAAAGTGAAAAGTGAGACTGTTAGTAGCTCAGTCACGTCCGACTCTTTGCAAGCCCATGAACTGTAGCCCGCCAGACTCCTTTGTCTGTGGAATTCTCTAGGCAAGAATACTGGAGTGGGTTGCCATTCCCTTCTCCAGGGGACCTTCCTGGCCCAGGGATTGAAGCTAGGTCTCCTGCATTGCAGGCAGATTCTTTACCATGTGAGCCACCAAGGAGTAAGTAAGTCACCACCTGACTTACTTCATTTAAGGTGATAATCTCTAGGTCCATTCATGTTGCTGCAAGTGGTATTATTTCATTCTTTTCTATGGTTGAGTAATATAAAGGCATTTTAGATATATATATTAGGAATTTTATTTTAATCTGCATGAACCTTGGAAATGATTTAAGCAGTGATACATATTGACTTTTGCTGGAATCCATCTTTCTCCCATATATACATTATGCTTGTATATATATAATATAGCATATAATACATATATATAGTAGATTTATATATTACATACTATATATCTATAGCAGATATCAACTATGATGTATGATATATAGAGAGTATTTTACATAGTATGCTAGATATATTCAAAAGTTTCTTGTATCAGTGCTTCCAAAACTCTTTTCCCTTTCTCTGACTAAAACATTTTAAACACTTTTAAAAATAGACAATCTACCAATACTTGAAAAGAGAGATTTAAACACATCAGTGACAAATATTATGATATTGCCTAATATCATTCATGGTGCTTGATTTATAAAGAAAAAAGGTATTGAAGTGGCATCCACCCAGAGGCTTTCTGGGGAAGCTGAACAGATGCCCACCACCCTACTCCTTCCATAAAAAGGGAAGAAAATCAGGTCAATTGGCAGCTTTTGATAAATTGCTTACAGTCAGTCATGGTTTGGGATAAAGCTTTTTTCTTCTTTTTTTTTTTTTTGCAAGAGTGGCCATTTTAATCAATAAACACCCATTCAAAGCATTTAAATATTAATGCAGTGAACTTAAAGATAGGAAGAAAGGAAAAGAAAAGGCAAAAATGCACAGGAACCAAGGGGATTTTTAAGTTCAAAAATAAAATTCAGATTGGTAAAATGACCAAAACAAATTGTGGCTACAGTCTGTTGGTAGGAAAAGCAGGTTTTAAGTGAAAATTAAAATGGAGTTAAGAAATATTTTCATCAACAGTGAGGTGACTGTTGCTGAGAAATGAACGAGCACAGCTGAGGACTTCAGCACTGAGGGGCAAAGTGAAATGCACAGAAGATGAAGTAGGTTTGCTAGAAATTTAAAAAAAAAAAAAAGAGAGCATTTAAAAATGTTTACAGAATGTATATTTAATAATTCAAGTTGTGCTGACTTTGTTTTGTTCCTTAGTATAGAAGAAAGCTTTGTGTGCTTGCTAATATGGAGGGCAACATCTTGTGATGATGTAACCATTACCCTTTTAAACGTGGTAAACCTTCTCTCTTCAAAGAGTGTATAGTCAAGGCCATGGCAGGTCTCAGCCGTCGGTGTAAAGACATACTAAGTTATTCATTGTTTCCTGCAAATTTTGAGGAAAACAGATCTCAGAACAGAGTCATCTGACCAAACATTCTTTGGTCACTTTTAAATAAGCCATTCTTTACCTGGTTTGACATATAGAATTGATTCCCAGTCTAGACATCTCTGCAATTCCACTCTTAGTGAACATGTCTCATTTCATTAAAAGGTACATACTCTCAACTTTCCTAGACTGGGCTTTGCAAGCAAGACTCCAAGTGGCTCAGAGTTTAGTGGAGAGGTTACTAAATATTGGAGGGCCTACATAAAATTGCCGCTGCTGCTGCTGAGTCGCTTCAGTCGCGTCCGACTCTGTGCGGCCCCATAGACGGTAGCCCACCAAGCTCCCCCGTCCCTGGGATTCTCCAGGCAAGAACACTGGAGTGGGTTGCCATTTCCTTAGGCAGTTACAAAGTGGGTGTATTCTGTCCTTCCTGTCCTTTGGTCTCGCTTTGTGTTTCAATTCTGTTCATTCAGAACATCAGACAGGCAACCAATAAACAATGTTTACTGTGTTCAGGCACTGTTCTGAGTGCTTTAGACCCATCCTGAGTGAATTAGATAACCTCCTGCCTTGTGAAGCTAACATTCCTCAGGAAAAGGGCCCTCTAACATAAGAAAATGAATCCAAGAAACCGGAAAAAATATGAGTCAATGCCATTTTATACCTAAAGATTAGAAGAATTCTAACAGCATGTGTTTGATTTTTATCTTATAGTTGTTAAATAATAATAAAAACATGTTTTTCAGAAACACCACCCCCCAAAAGAAGGTAACAAAACAAATTGTTTATAGTGTTTAATGACTCCATTGAATATAAAGAATCTCTTAAAATGTATGATAATTACATCACACTGGTACTTGGATCAAGCCATGAAGAACTGAAAGGAGTATGCTTTTGAAATTTATATACATAAGATAGAGAATTGATACTGAAGATAGAAAAAAAGAAACCCTTTCCTAGAATTCTTAGCTTAAGTCCAAAATGCAACCTAAAATGATATTAGCATCATTTTCAACACTTTCAGCATAATGGAACACTTACTAAAACCGAATCAACAGTACTGATTAGTTAAAATGGTGAACATATTAGATTACTTTCCTCACAAAAGCAAATTCAGGGCCTGAAGGAAGACTAAAGCCATTGGAAGATAACAACTGGATGGAGTATTTTTATTGAAAAAATCTTTTTTTAAGGAAAATGGAAGACAAAGGACATATTATTCGTTTGCTTGTTTTTAAGTCACNATTGGAAGATAACAACTGGATGGAGTATTTTTATTGAAAAAATCTTTTTTTAAGGAAAATGGAAGACAAAGGACATATTATTCGTTTGCTTGTTTTTAAGTCACAAGAGAAATGTGGGCACCTTTCAACTAGAGAAGTGTTCCATAATTACTATTTAAGATTAACTTCTAGTAATAAATTTATAAACACTGATGGGATTTTACAAAGATTTAAAATCTAAGTGCATGGATTAAAAACTTGAGGACCAGTTTCCTTTCTACCCTATAATTCTTTAGTTCAATGTTAACATCTATCTTCACTCTTGTTAATAAAAAAGTTCTATTCCTTTGATTTTTTTTTTTTTACTTTGATAGCAAGCCAGAAATGTTGTATATAAAGCTCTCAGTTAAGTTCAGTTGCTCAACTGTGTCCAACTTTTTGCGACCCTATGGACTGCAGCACACCAGGCCTCCCTGTCCATCACCAACTCCCAAAGTCTACCCAAACTGATCAAAATTGAGTCAGTGATGCCATCCAACCATATCATCCTTTGTTATCCCCTTCTCCTCCTGCCCTCAATCATTTCCAGCATCAGGGTCTTTTCAAATGAGTCAGCTATTTGCATCAGGTGGCCAAAGTATTGGAGTTTCACCTTCAACATCAGTCCTTCCAAAGAACACCCAGGACTGATCTCCTTTAGGATGGACTGGTTGGATCTCCTTGCAGTCCAAGACTCTCAAGAGTCTCCTCCAACACTATAGTTCAAAAGCATCAATTCTTCAGTGCTCAGCTTTCTTTATAGTGCAGCTCTCACATCCATACATAACTCCTGGAAAAACCATAGCCTTGACTAGACGGACCTTTGTTGGCAAAGTAATATCTCTGCTTTTTAATATGCTATCTAGGTTGGTCATAACTTTCCTTCCAAGGGGTAAGCGTCTTTTAATTTCACCTCTTCAGTCACCATCTGCAGTGATTTTGGAGCCCCTCAAAATAAAGTCAGCCACTGTTTCCACATCTATTTGCCATGAAGTGATGGGACCAGATGCCATGATCTTAGTTTTCTGAATGTTGAGCTTTAAGCCAACTTTTTCACTCTCTTCTTTCACTTTCATCAAGAGGCTCTTTAGTTCTTCTTCACTTTCTGCCATAAGGGTGGTGTCATCTGCATATCTGAGGTTATTGATACCTCTCCTGGCAATCTTGATTCCAGCTTGTCCTTCTTCCAGCCCAGAGTTTCTCATGATGTACTCTGCATATAAGTTAAATAAGCAGGGTGACAATAAACAGCCTTGACGTACTCCTTTTCCTATTTGGAACCAGTCTGTTTTTCCATGTCCAGTTCTAACTGTTGCTTCCTGACCTGCATACAGGTTTCTCAAGAGGCAAGCCAGGTGGTCTGGTATTCCCATCTCTTTCAGAATTTTCCACACTTTATTGTGATCCACACAGTCAAAGGCTTTGGCATCCTCAATAAAGCAGAAATAGATATTTTTCTGGAATTCACTTGCTTTTTTGATGATCCAGCAGATGTTGGCAATTTAATCTCTGGTTCCTCTGCCTTTTCTAAATCCAGCTTGAACATCTGGAAGTTCACAGTTCATGTATTGCTGAAGCCTGGCTTGGAGAATTTTGTGCATTACTTTGCTAGCATGTGAGGTGAGCACAATCGTGTGGTAGCTTGAACATTCTTTGGCATTGCCTTTCTTTGGGATTGGAATGAAAACTGACCTTTTCCAGTCCCATGGCCATTGCCGAGTATTCCAAATTTGCTGGCATATTGAGTGCAGAACTTTCACACCATCATCTTTCAGGATTTAAATAGCTCAACTGGAATTCCTCACCTCCACTAGCTTTGTTCGTAGTGATGCTTCCTAAGGCCCACTTGACTTTGCATTCCAGGATGTCTGGCTCCAGGTGAGGGATTGCACCATCATGATTATCTGAGTCATGAAGATCTTTTTTTGAACAGTTCTTCTGTGTATTCTCGCCACCTCTTCTTAATATCTTCTGCTTCTGTTAGGTCCGTACCATTTCTGTCCTTTATTGTGCCCATCTTTGCATGAAATATTCCCTTGGTATCTCTAATTTTCTTGAAGTGATCTCTAGTCTTTCCCATTCTATTGTTTTCCTCTATTTCTTTGCACCTATCACTGAGGAAGGCTTTCTTATCTCCCCTTGCTATTCTTTGGAACTCCGCATTCAAATGGGTGTATCTTTCCTTTTCTCCTTTGCTTTTTGCTTCTCTTCTTTTCACAGCTATTTGTAAGGCCTCTTCAGACAGCCATTTTGCTTTTTTGCATTTCTTTTTGGGGGGATGGTTTTGCTCCCTGTCTCCTGTACAGTGTCACAAACCTCCGTCCGTAGTTCATCAGGTACTCAGTCTGTCAGATATAGTCCCTTAAATCTATTTCTCACTTCTACTGTATCATCATAAGGGGCTAGATTTCAGTCACATCTGAATGGCTTAGTGGTTTTTCCCACTTGCTTCAATTTCAGTCTGAATTTGGCAATAAGGAGTTCATGATCTGAGCCACAGTCAGCTCCCGGTCTTGTTTTTGCTGACTCTATAGAGCTTCTCCATCTTTGGCTGCAAAAAATATAATCAATCTGATTTTGGAGTTGGCCATCTGGTGATGTGCATGTGTAGAGTCTTCTCTTGTGTTGTTGGAAGAGGGTGTTTGCCATGATCAGTGTGTTCTCTTGGCAAAAATCTATTAGCCTTTGGCCTGCTTCATTCTGTACTCCAAGGCCAAATTTGCCTGTTACCCCAGGTGTTTCTTGACTTCCTACTTTTTCATTCCAGTACCTTATAATGAAAAGACATCTTTTGGGGGTGTTAGTTCTAAAAGGTCTTGTAGGTTTTCATAGAACTGTTCAACTTCAGCATCTTCAGTGTTATTGGTCAGAGCATAGCCTTGGATTACCATGATATTGAATGGTTTGCCTTGGAAATAAACAGAGATCATTCTGTCGTTCTTGAGCCTGCATCCAAGTACTACATTTCGGACTCTTCTGTTGACCATGATGGCTACTCCAGTTCCTCTAAGGGATTCCTGCCCACAGTAGTAGATATAATGGTCATCTGAGTTAGATTCACCCATTCCAGTCCATCTTAGTTCACGGATTCCTAGAATGTCTACGTTCACTCTTGCCATCACCTGTTTGACTGCTTCCAATTTGCCTTGATTCATGGATCTAACATTCCAGGTTCCTGTGCAATATTGCTCTTTACAGTATTGGGCCTTGCTTCTGTCACCAGTCACATTCACAACTGGGTGTTGTTTTTGCTTTGGCTCCATCCCTTCATTCTTTCTGGAGTTATTTCTCCACTGATCTCCAGTAGCATATTGGGTACCTACTGACCTGGGGAGTTCCTCTTTCAGTATCCTATCATTTTGCCTTTTCATACTGTTCATGGGGTTCTCAAGGCAAGAATACTGAAGTGGTTTGCCATTCCCTTCTTTAGTGAACCACATTCTGTCAGAACTTTCAACCATGCCCCGTCCGTCTTGGGTGGCCCCACGTATAAAGCTCTATACTTAAATTCTACAGCTCTTGATGAATTTTGAGACAGTATGCTGCATATCAGTTTTTATTTGCAATGACTAAATAGCTTTTTTTTTTTTTTTAGGAGAGCCAATCACGGAAAGATCTAAACAATATCTGAGTAATTCTTTTCAGCATTGTGAAATGTTTGTGTTATGTAATTTCTAATTATACATAATTATAGGTATTTACTAACTATATATTGGGGCTCTCCAGGTGTCTCTAGTGATGATGAATCTGCCTGCTAATGCAGAAGACATGAGAGACACAGGTTCCATCCCTGGGTTAAGAAGATCTCTTGGAGGAGGGCATGGCAACCCACTGCATTATTCTTGCCTGGAGAATCTCACGGACAGAGGAACCTGGTGGGCTCTAGTCCATTGGGTTGCAAAGAGTAGGACATGACTGAAACGACTTAGCACACAGACACAAAATGACTATATATATTTAATTGTACATAATTATATAGATATCTATGTATGGATGTGAGAGTTGGACTGTGAAGAAGGCTGAGTGCCGAAGAACTGATGCTTTTGAACTGTGGTGTTGGAGAAGACTCTTGAGAGTCCCTTGGGCTGCAAGGAGATCCAACCAGTCCATTCTGAAGGAGATCAACCCTGAGATTTCTTTGGAAGGAATGATGCTAAAGCTGAAACTGCAGCACTTTAGCCACCTCATGCGAAGAGTCGACTCATTGGAAAAGACTCTGATGCTGGGAGGGATGGGGGGCAGGAGGAGAAGGGGACGACAGAGGATGAGATGGCTGGATGGCATCACTGACTCGATGGACATGAGTCTGAGTGAACTCCGGGAGCTGGTGATGAACAGGGAGGCCTGGCGTGCTGCGATTCATGGGGTCGCAAAGAGTCGGACACGACTGAGCGACTGAACTGAACTGAACTGATATATATAATAATTTTATTTGGAGATGAACAATACCCTAGTATCTCCTGTAAACCAGTAGTAAGTTTCAGTCTTCTCCCTTCTTTCTCCACATGACAAGCTACAGTTTCACCTAATTATGCAATTTTGTAACCAATCGCTTTGAGATGCCTTGTCTATATCCTTGACTTTTGCTATGAAGAAAATCCCCTGGAGAAGATGTGTCTGACTTTGCCATCCTTTATCACGACCTCTCTTGTGTATGCTGTTGGGGTCCCTCCAGCCTCACCATTGCCGGCACTGTGTCTGTGTCTTTTCAGAACAGTGCCTCGTAGTCAAGGTGTTGTTGGAGTGAGTGGAGCGCAGGGAACGTGACAAAAAAGTTTCCATCTCTTGTTTGATTTTATAATGTGGATTTGGAAGGTAAGAAATTAAATTGTTTACACACAAAAATACCAGTATTAAAATCTTCTTGGCTAGTAGGTATCCTTGTGCAAGTTGATGGCATTCAGCTGGGAGGGGAAAGTGTTCAACTTTATGTTCATAAAAACTGGTCTGGGTTATAGATGGTGGAGAAACAGTGGTTAGGCTGGTCTGTGCTCGGAAGCCAAGATAATGACACTTAAATATTATGTTCAATGTGAAAAGGCATTCACTCTCAACACTTTTTCCTCATTGCTACTAGTGGTATTGTGTGTGTGTGTGTGTGTGTGTGTGTGTGTGTGTGTGTGTGTGTGTGTTTNGAAGCCAAGATAATGACACTTAAATATTATGTTCAATGTGAAAAGGCATTCACTCTCAACACTTTTTCCTCATTGCTACTAGTGGTATTGTGTGTGTGTGTGTGTGTGTGTGTGTGTGTGTGTGTGTGTTTCTTCCTTAACAAATTCTCCTGAATATGTTTTGATCCATTTTGAAAATGTGAATGCTGTCATTTCATTTGCTTTTTATCCCTTGGGTGAGGGGAATGCTAATTAATGAATTATTCCCTAAGTTATCAACTAGTAAACATTTCAAATTGCATATCTGTTGTTTATTCTGGTACTCCATTATAGTCTGACATAAAATTCAGAGCACAGTTCCATGTAGGCTCTGCCCAGGAGAACTTGGATAATTCCGTAGGGGTGAGGGATAGATAGCTACAGTAATGGACCTGTGGTTTCTAGCTGAGACAAATTCAATGGGAGAAGGAATTGTTTTTCTCTGAGAGCATAGGACAAACTTGACCTGGAAGTGCTTGTTGGTGTGGTCTTGGCTTCAGCATCCCATCTAAGAAGTATTTCCGGGTTTGCAAACTTGGACCTGAGAGCAAAGTAGCTGAACTTTGCCTGTGTAGAAAATATGTAACTACAGTTTTTATTTTTGTTCTTTAATTTTCAAAACAGAAATCATGACCCAACTTACCCATAAACACTCAGGTTATGAAATTTCGATTTAAATAAATAGCCTGAGAATAATACCATAATTTCAGAGCAATGTTGAATGCAAATATTCAGAAATATCTATGCAATGATATGAAAATCATTGTGATGTTTATGGGTAATATACAAAATTACTGTTAATACTTATTGTGGTTTGCTGTCTACATAATTAAAAGAGATGCTAAATTTTAGTTAAGGATTAGTGAAAACAAATATATGATTATATCCTCGCTCTGAGTTCACTGACCTGGTGAATGCTATTCATGAAGAACTGAGTTAAGTAATATTGACGGAGAGAATGTAGCTTCAGTACAGTTCAGTCGCTCAGTCGTGTCCGACTCTTTGCAACCCCATGAATCACAGCCCGCCAGGCCTCCCTGTCCATCACCAACTCCCGGAGTTCACTCAGACTCATGTCCATCGAGTCAGTGATGCCATCCAGCCATCTCATCCTCTGTCGTCCCCTTCTCCTCCTGTCCCCAATCCCTCCCAGCATCAGAGTCTTNTCTTCACTTTCTGCCATAAGGGTGGTGTCATCTGCATATCTGAGGTTATTGATATTTCTCCCGGCAATCTTGATTCCAGCTTGTGTTTCTTCCAGTCCAGCGTTTCTCATGATGTACTCTGCATATATGTTAAATAAGCAGGGTGACAATATACAGCCTTGACGTACTCCTTTTCCTATTTCCAACCAGTCTGTTATTCCATGTCCAGTTCTAACTGTTGCTTCCTGACCTGTGTACAGATTTCTCAAGAGGCAGCTTACCCAAATAAAGAACATCCACAATCTGATTCAGTCTCTAGATGGTTATCACATACATAGTGCTGGGATATTCTTAGTACTTGATTCATGTTTATCGTTATACTCAGATGAACAGTATCAAACGTAGAGTTCCAACACCTCATGCCATTGAAAATACTACATAGGACACTTTTTATTTCCCAAGACAATTTCTAGAAACTTAGTTTCCAAGTTTATCAAATTGTAGGAGAGACTTCCAAATCATATTTTATTTCAAAGAAGGTGCAACCAATTGAAAAATGTATCTTAAATTTAAAAAACAGTATAAAACATAAAGTCCTCTTTAAGACAAATCATGTCTTAATCACAAAGACAGCTGTTCTTTTTACTGTGGTACGTGCACATTTAAAAACTTGAAGATATTCAAATAGTGTTTATTGAGATCTTTTGGAGTGCTGTGTAATATGCTAGCTATTTTAAACCTCACAGAATTTTGCAGGATCAAATGAAAGAGCCTGATTTTTCAGATGTGGAGTGAGCGTTAGTCCCTCAGTCATGTCCAACTCTTTATGACCCCATGGACTGTAGCCCGCCAGGCTCCTCTCTCCATGAATTCTCCAGGCAAGAATACTGGAGTGGGTTGCCATTTCTTTCTGCATATAGATGTAGAGACTAAGATTTTGTGACTCCAGTGGGGTGATTCTGACCCTTAATGTTAAAGCGTTTAATAGAGGCCATATCTCAGGGCTTGGGGTTAATGCTACGATAGAAAAGAACTAAGTAGGCAATAGCATATGGCCGGACACAGAAAACTCCTTCTATTGGGGTTATTTTGTAACAAAGACCTCTTGGGGGAGACCCATCTCAGGTCCCTACAACTGATATCAATTATGAGCTCAGCTGGTAAAGAATCCACCTGCAATGCAGGAGACCCTGGTTCGATTCCTGGGTTGGGAAGATCTGCTGGAGGAGGGATAGGCTACCCACTCCAGTATCTTGGGCTTCCCTGGTGGCTCAGCTGGTAAAGAATCTGCCTGCAATGTGGGAGACCTGGTTTCAGTCCCTGGATGGGGAAGATTCCCTGGAGAAGGGAACAGTTACCCACTCCAGTATTCTGGCCTGGGGAATTCCATGGACTGCATAGTCCATGGGGTCACAAAGAGTCAGACATGACTGAACGAATTTCACTTCACTTTTCACGTGAAACATCAAGAGTTCTCTACAGCTGTTCTCCTTTGTGGGTGATGCATTTCCGTTTATTTTTACTTGGCGGAGGGACTTTGTGGCGACTCCCTCTCCTGACTGTTAGTCTGTTTTGTCTGCTAGATGCTGAGCTATATGTGGTGAACAGTCAAGGTGCCCCTGAATGTTGAAGGTAGGTCCGGCATTTCTGCTGGCAGCTCCTCCAGTTTCCTTTTCTTTGTTCAAATCCATCAAGCTTCCAGTAGGGAGAGGTCCCTCTTTTGTCCCTGTATTGACCCTCACTCTTAGGAGATTCCATCAGTCCTTTTGGACTCAGATTTCTAGTATTTCTTGCCTGGAGAATCCCATGGATGGAGGAACCTGGTGGGCTACAGTCCACGGGGTCGCACAGAGTCGGACACGACTGAGCGACTTCACTTTCACTTCCTACTTCTAGGCATCACCTTCTTGAATTTGTAACACCAATCAGAACCTTGCCTTTGGCTCCAGATGCACATAAATTACTTCCTAATTATCTTTTGCTTAATATGCTATTAATACTAAGCGTGTTAACTTCTACCCCAAACTGTACTCCCTTTCAGTAGATGTGACTATCAACCTGGTCAGAAAAGTCATGTGTTAGGAATCTTCTTTAACTCCTTTTCACTTGGCTTTCTCCTCCAACTATCCACCAACAACCCTGGCAATTCTGCAGCAAAAGTATCTCAACAGATCTGAATTCTCTCCATCTCAATTACTGGCCACCTATTCATGGATGACCAAATTCATTCTTTTCAAGAAATATCTACAACAGGCACTAATACTCAGTAGATACCAGATACCATTCCATCCAGAAAGGGCACTGAACAAAAGCAAGCCTAGACTCTCACCGAGCTTACAATAAGCATTCATTGTCACTGTTGTTTATTTGCTGAGTTGTGTCTGACTCCTGTCTACCCCATGGACTGTAACCCCCCAGATTCCTCTGTCCGTGAGGTCTCCCAGGCAAGAATACTGGAATGGGTGGCCATTTCCTTTTCCAGGGGATCTTTCCGACCCAGGGATTGAACCCGAGTCTCTTAAATTTCCTGCATTGACAGGAGGATTCTTTAACACTGAGCCATCAGGGAAGACGCAAACCTTTATTGACCCCCTTCTGTTTGCATACTGCATAGCAGTAACTCTCTTGGGAGAAAGAGTATATTACAGTGTACTTTGTTCTCTGTGTAAATTCAACTACTGATTATTCCCATGTCTTTGAACATAACAAGGTAGAATCCAAGTCCTGTCCAGCCACTGAACTTCTAGGTTTCACATAGGTTGCAATGAATTATTACCAGGTGAATCATAACCCAAAACACAGATGTTTACAGCATTTAAACTGTTCTTTAAGCATTTATAGAACTTGCCATGAATAATAACAGCACTTGATCCACCGTGATTGTTTAAATTATATGTCATTTATGAGAACTGTCTTGTTATAATACTCTTTCCTCTATTCGTTACAATGTGATTGTTTCAAAACTATTTGCATTGTTGCTTATTCTCAAAATGTCTGGTTAACAAAAAGACTTAGGATTTTGAATGTCAGTCAACCTAGAAAACATGCTGAGTTTCACTGTTTGAGATCAGAAGAACAATAAAAAAAATTAGATCAACTTTTGTAAAAAAAAAAAAA
>SJYQ01000165.1:1836813-1849200 GCA_006410935.1 Redunca redunca | reverse complement strand
ATTTTTTTTTTTTAAGTTTTAACCAACAGGAACTATGGCATTAAAAGTCCTGAAAAGCCTTATCGCCAATGGATATTTATCTCCCTCCCAAATTTGGTGAATGCCACATGGACAGAGGAGCCTGGTAGGGGGCCGCAAAAAGTTGGACAGGGCTGAGCGCAATAGAACCCAAGTAGAAATGGTGAGTAAACCTCCTGCGTGCTTACTCCCCCTCCTGGCTGAGTATCCTATTACAGTCTGAGGAGTTTCTACTGTAAATACACATAATTTACAGAAAGTTTCCAATCCATATGTTTATCTTCAACTTTCTACTGGTACCTTGTTTATCTTGAAGTTCATCTTTCATTTAAAAAAATGCTCTATTATTATGGTGTATTTGTTTACATACAAATTCAAATAAACCCATGTTAAAATAGCTTAATAGTATAAATCTCAAAAAAAATATGATTATGGAATGGACAACAAAAAATTATTTTTAACTTTATTAGTTTAATGATTACATTATCTTTTGTCCAGAAAATGTTTAATCTTTAGAGATGCAAGTTGTCATGTATAGGGGTAGAAGGATGTGATATCTCTGATTTGCTTTAAAATTACATTATCAACAAATCAGTAAAAGAAAAATTAGATGCTTGAATCAAATGTAACCAAATTTTGAAAGAAATTGATTCACAGTAATAGGCATATGGGATTCATTATACTGTTCACTCTAATTTGGAGCCTGATTTCTTTTTCAAATTGAAGTTTAAAACATGTATTTAAGTGTGATCATTAGAAAACTTTGACAGCTATCCCCAAGTAGATATAAAATTCATGCACATCTGGGACTAGAGAAAGGAATTTACTAGTACCAAATGTGGGAATGCAAAAAAATAAAAACAACAGAAATTGTGTCTGAGATGTGAGGGTAATTTTAACCATTCAGATAGATATTAAATACCCAGGGAACCAAGCATTTCCTTAATATCAGTTCATAGCTACATTGTAAAGCCCAATCAGAGTGAAACAACCCTTGCTTGTGAGAGAAGAAATGGAAATCTGAGAAAAGGGAGCCGCGTGGTACCTGGGAGCATGTGAATCCCAGGGTCAGTGGTGCTACCGAAACCCAGTGTTTTCAGCCACTGTGTCTGCTTCCTGTTCCACTCACAGGCTCTGAATCTGTAATTCCTTTTCCTGTTAGACATGATGGAATTTAAACAGACACATTGTTTCATAGCACTCATTTAAATAACTCACAGCAACCAAAATCCTCTTAGAGTAACTTTCAAGAGGATTTTGAGACCAGAATCCAGATTAGAAGTAGCACTGGCTTTACAAGATGTTCAGGCTCCTGATGACAACAGCCTTGGTTATGAGAGGCTTATTCTGCATCACGAATTATACTGAAGACTGATTTTCACTGTGTCACTTGGTACTCACAAAAGACCTACCACAGAGGTTCTCTTTTAAGAGTTTTTTATGGAGGATGATTGATGAAAAGTTGTTCATATTTAGTCCATATACCATGATGAGTTTGGAGATAAGTTTATACCCTTGAAACCAAGTGATAATAAATATCAGTTCCCATTTTCCAGATGAGAAAATTAAGAAAATGTAGAGAAGTTAAATGACTGTCCCAAATTCTCATCACTAATAAACAGAGAAAGTGAGGTTAAGCCACACCTGCCCACGGTCAGTGTCCAGATTTAACTCTTCTGAACCAGGAGAACATCCCTGGACCAATGATGAGAACTGACTTGCCCATCTCACTAGCCATCACTAATTACAGTTCTTGTTTCTTTTCTTTTCCTTTTTTTTTTTTAAAGGCAAATCTCCCCCAATTAACCGCATTGCTGAATTACATTTTCTGTGGTACTAGTTATCTCTTTGGTTGCAACTGTGCATAATTACTCTCCATCTTATTTTGATCTACCTTCTTTTTCTGTCTGATGGCATCACCTCAACTATTATGTACTGAATAGAATCAACCTCACAAAAGACCTTTCTCAATCTACAGCCAAATACAAACAGCTTCTCCACTTCAGTAAAAAGTAAGTACATTGATGTGGAAACTACTTTTCAGGAAAAAAAAAAAAAAAGCTCTACTTTTTAAAGTGTCCTGTGCATGTGAAAGCCTTGGATGTCTACAACCCAGAAAGCTTAATTAGGGTTATATTTGGAAGAACTGGAGGATATATTTTAATTAGATAGCTTTAAAAATGTTTCTTATTACAATGTTGTATTCACACATAAGTCCTCAGGTGCGGTATTTATAACTTGCAGCAGACTCAGGAAAGGAGGAGGACATTTCTAGAACAGTAAAGTGATGGGTCACATGAAGCACTGGATTCTGCTTCCTGTGTTACCATTAACAGAGGCTGGGTGAAGAGAACTCAGACCTTGGTGTAATATCTTTTAAGCTTCTTCTGAGTTTATAATGATTTCATTTTTTACAAAAGCCTTAAAATCAGTTCCTATTTAAAAATATCATAAATGTAAAGATAAAGAGATTCAGATCAGGTTGAGTCAGTGAATATTTCAATTTTACTTAACTGTAAAAATAGCTGAAAAAATAAAACAATAAATAACAAACATAAAACAAATGACTAAAATAAAAAGCTTAAGTAACTGAAAAAAATGTAGCATGCCTAAACCNGCTTCCGTTAGAAGTCAACAGTAGTCACGATGAAAGCAAGGGACATTACTTCCGGATAACTGAAACAGGTAAATAAAGTTCTGTGCGTGTTTGGTGGATGTGTGTGCACGTGCTTTGTGTCTGGGTCAGAGGAACGAATGACAGAATAACTAGTTCTGACTAGCTGACCGCATATTCAATTAAAAGATTCTGAATGCAAGGCAATTTCTCAGAAAGGAGGTAAAATCAGAAGTCCTTGGTGACAACAGTTTCCTATTTCTAACGTACAGACTAGGTTAATCCTGGCCCCTGTTTTAAAAGTATTTGAAAAAAAAAAAACACTAACAAAACAAACAGAAAACACTTTGTTTATTCCAATAGGTACTTTTTTTGTTTTTCCTTAAGAAAAAAAAAGTAAAACGAGTTCACCTAACTCAAGTCAGTCTGGTGTTGAGAGAACGATAACGTCTTCAGAAACTTTCCTTGTGATGTTTCCCAATTAAACACTTATACCTACTGAATCTTTCAATGTTAGGAAGATCAAGATTTGTCTGATCAACACAGGAAGGCGACTTTGAGAATGGAGAAGCTTGTAGTGTTAATCACAAACTCACAATCCTTTGAGGATGGAGATATCACATAGGTAAGTAATTGGAATGATGTCGTGATAACTAAAACGCTAAAGAAGCAGCTGCTGAATTTACTTAATGGTCTCTTTTTTGTCAGTGGGTCAGCTAAGAAGGACAGCTTTTCAGTTATAAGAATGTTAGGAGAAAATGCATAGAAAAATCCAAATCAAAAAGCTGGTTATAAGTTTGCTTGGGAATGGATTTCCTGGTTAGGAGAATTGATACACCTCAGCAGCTGTCTTGGACAAGCATTTCTCTTCTTCATGCCTCCCTGTTCTCCACTATAAAAATAGGGCAGTGGTGGTTCCTAGACTTCTGGGTTTTGTGAGCATCCAACTGATTACTGTTTGGAACATACTTAGCAAATGGTCTGCAGCATAAGAAGTACTCAGTAACTGTAAAATTTTCTTTTTTAATGATGCATTTCCAACAACTGATACTAAGTTATCTGCTGATAGGGTTTGAAAATGTTGAGGGTTTAGACCTTCTCTGTCCTAAATACATTTTTTCAGTTGCCTATTGCCCTGGCTATTCATTTACAGAAAGTCTGGATTTTTTCTTCTTTTCAGCATAAGGCTTATGTGGAAAATAAGGAGATTCTCAGCTCTGTTGCACATGCTCGTGAAAACCTGTTGAACCTTTTCTTCTCTCCTCTCCCTCATATTTGTCATTTAATATTCAATAAATTATTTGAAGGTAAGGTACTTAACATCATAAATGTTTGTTCATTTTGCTTATGCATGACCAGGACCATGGCAGACATTCAACAAACCCTTGTTAAATGGATGGTGTTGTATGAAAGAATGATTCTTTAGGCTGGTTAGGTTTTGAACAATTTGTGTTATGAATCTAAAGGAGAGTGAAAAAGTTGGCTTAAAGCTCAACATTCAGAAAAATATTGTGTTATGAATTTAAAGAGGGTATTACTTTTAAGCATCATCTGAGATCATCATGAGAAATACTGGGCTGGAAGAAGCACAAGCTGGAATCAAGATTGCCAGGAGAAATATCAATAACCTCAGATATGCAGATGACACCACCCTTATGGCAGAAAGTGAANCTAAAAAGCCTCTTGAAAGTGAAAGAGGAGAGTGAAAAAGTTGGCTTACAGCTCAACATTCAGAAAATGAAGATCATGGCATCTGGTCCCATCACTTCATGGCAAATAGATGGGGAAAGAGTGAAAACAGTGTCAGACTTTATTTTGGGGGCCTCCAAAATCACTGCAGATGGTGATTGCAGCCATGAAATTAAAAGACGTTTACTCCTTGGAAGAAAATTTATGACCAACCTAGATAGCATATTCAAAAGCAGAGACATTACTTTGCCAGCAAAGGTCCATCTAGTCAAGGCTATGGTTTTTCCAGTCATCATGTATGGATGTGAGAATTGGACTGTGAAGAAGGGTGAGCACCGAAGAATTGATGCTTTTGAACTGTGGTGTTGGAGAAGACTCTTGAGAGTCCCTTAGACTGCAAGGAGATCCAGCCAGTCCATTCTGAAGGAGATCAATCCTGGGATTTCTTTGGAAGGAATGATGCTAAAGCTGAAACTCCAGTACTTTGGCCACCTCATGCGAAGAGTTGATTCATTGGAAAAGACTCTGATGCTGGGTGAGATTGGGGGCAGGAAGAGAAGGGGACGACCCAGGATGAGATGGCTGGATGGCATCACTGACTCGATGGACGTGAGTCTGAGTGAACTCCGGGAGTTGGTGATGGACAGGGAGGCCTGGCGTGATGTGATTCATGGGGTTGCAAAGAGTTGGACACGACTGAGTGACTGAACTGAACTGAACTGAACTGAGAGCATCTTACCATTTTCTCCTACCTTCCCTTTATTTCTTACATTCGTGCAACAATACACAAAACTCCCCACCCAAGTACCTTCTTTGTCACCTAACCAGGGATTATTACAAAGGCCAGTCCTGAAATACACAAGTGTTTTAAAAGCAATGAAATTAGCCAGTCCAAATGAATAGATACACCATGATGATATTGCTCCCCTGGACTAAGGAGTTGGCTCTTGTTCCATTTGTCCCCCATAAACAGAACAAATGTATTCCTAGGTTTATTTTACTTGAGGATGGGTTCATGGGGAGAAAAGAAAAAAGGCAAAAATATTCTTTGTGACCAATCCCCAAAAGCCTCAGTGAGTACATATGTTGAATTTGATAAGGAAGATAACATTTTAATCAACCTCAAGATAAATTTATTACATCTAAAAGTGACCCAATAAGCTAAAGATTTGCAAGTGTTAGGTTTGGGGAAGTTGTTAGCATTTTACAAATTCTTTAAGAAATATAA
Source organism: Redunca redunca (assembly GCA_006410935.1). Classification (NCBI taxonomy): domain Eukaryota; kingdom Metazoa; phylum Chordata; class Mammalia; order Artiodactyla; family Bovidae; genus Redunca; species Redunca redunca. Next base: position 1,843,651 of record SJYQ01000165.1, on the reverse strand, counting down.
AAATTATTTTGGCTGTGAACATATATTCAGAAAACTTGAAGAAATGTGTTTAGAAAATCCATTCAGAAGTAAGGAGTTTTCATGTGGAGCAAATGCACACCCATCGCCCCACTGAGAATAAAGAAGCAGATCCATCTACACAGAGGTTTGAATTCTGCTGAGAGAATTTTATTTTCTAAATTATCAGTTAACCATATGTGTAGATTAAAATTTTAAAGTAATGAGATTTAAGGCCCTGGAAACCTTGAGTTCATGTATCCACTCCTTTGCCTTTAGGTAGGGAGCATGAATTGTATGGGTGAACCAGAGATCTCCAGGAGCTATCAGAGATAGCTACAACAGAAGCAATTTACCTCCCAAGCGAAATCAACCTGCCCTTCCCAGGTGACTCACCGTTAAAAAAAATCCACCTGCCAATTCAGTAGACTCTGATTCCATCCTTGAGTCAGGAAGGTCCTCTGGATGAGGGACTGGCGACCCCCTCTGGTCATCTTTCCTGGGAAATTCCATGGACAGAAGAGCCTGGTAGGCTACAGACCTTGGGGTTGCAAAGAGTCGAGACTAAGCATGCAAGCAAAGCTGAATCTAAGTCACAACCCATCTCGTGAATGAAGCCAGAACCCCTCACTTGGGAGCATGACCTGCTTGTCCCTTTACTACTGCCATCTATTTCTCTACACTTTACCCTTATCTGCTTTGTTCATTTGTTTTACAGCCCACTCCTGATATAAATGGATGGGATTTTCCTCACACTGACTAACAATTCTCCAACCCTACAGACATCAACTGGATGTCTTACCATTTAATTCAACTCAGACACTAATTACTGGAGTTCACATCAAATCCTACAAGTTAAGGAGTCAGTCCCATAGTGTTTTGGTCATACGTTCCCAGAAAATCCAAACACACTTATTGCAACATTTTTTTACAAAGGAAAGGAAAAAAAGAAACACAAGTGAAATGTCCATCAACCCAGCAATTAATAAAGTTTGGTATGTTAATATAGATATGTGAAGCTTACAATAAACATATGTTGTTGCTGTTTAGTCGCTAAGTTGTGTCCCACTCTTTGTGACCTTTTAGAAGCCAGACTCCTCTGTCCATGGGCTTTTCCAGGCTAGAATACTGGAGTGGGTTGCCATTTCCTCCTCCAGGGGATCTTTCTGACCTGGGAATTGACCCAGGTCTTCTGAGTCTCCTGCATGGGCAGGTGGTTTCTTTACCACTGAGCCACCTGGTAGGCCCATTACCAAGTCTGTGTACATTTTAAAGCATAAAATACAAGACTATATTTTAGATATGGATATCTAAATATAGCCATTTTATCTGGCTTCATTCATTTAGCATCATGTTGTTAGCATTCATCCACATAGTAACTGGTAATAGCACTTCATTCCTTTTCTCATGTCTGAATACTATACTGTTGTATGGATATGCTACATACGTTTATCCATTCACCACTTGGGCATTTGAATTGTTTCCTCTTATTGACTACCACGAATAATTTTAAGATGATCATTCTTGTTTTCAGTCACCAAATTATGTCTGACTCTTTGTGACCCCATGGACTACAGCATGCCAGGCTTCCCTGTCTTTCACTATCTCCCAGAGTTTGCTCAAACTCTTGTCCATTGAGTCGGTGATAACATCCAACCATCTCATCCTCTGTTGTCCCCTTCTCCTGCCTTCAGTCTTTCCCAGCATCAGGGTCTTTTCCAGTGAGTCAATTCTCTACATCAGGTGGCCAAAGTATTGGAGTTTCAGCTTTAGCATCAGTCCTTCCAATGAATATTCAGGACTGATCTCCTTTAGGATGGGCTAGTTGGATCTCCTTGCAGTCCAAGGGACTCTCAAGAGTCTTCTCCAACATCACAGTTCAAAAGCCTCAATTCTTTGACGCTCGGCTTTCTTTATGATCCAATTCTCACATCAATACATTACTACTGGAAATTTTTTTTTCATTGCTTTTATGTATATACCTGGGTGTGGAATTGGGGTTGGTGACTGTATTTGTCATTTTTCTGAGTCGCTAAAATGTGTTATATGGTGGCTGCTGCATTTTACCTTCCCACTCGTAATGTCAGTGCATTTCAACAACTTTTATTTATTTGTTTTTATTATTAAAAATGAGTGATAAATGGTATCATTGGGCTTCTATTTGATTTTGGCCAACAACTTAAAATTTTGAGCGTCTTTGCATGTGATTGCTGGCTATATATATATATATATATCAAAATAGTTTACTAATTTTTCAATTGAGTTTTTTGTCTGTTCATTGTTGAGCTGTGAGCTAAGCTGATACATTCTGGAGAGAACTGCCTTACCAAATATAGGCCAGACAAATATATGTTCCAGATCTGTGGTCATCTTTTGAAATGGAAAAAATTGATAATAACAATAAACTCTAGTTTCTTTTCTTTGTTGCCACCCCTGTGTTTTCATAAATAGGAAATGATTACCTAACTCAAATTTAAGAAAATTATGTCCTATATTCCCTTTTCTGAGTTTATTTAAAATTTTTCCTCTCTTGCACTTAGGCATTTAATCTATTTTGTGGTAATTTTTATATGAAGAGTGAGGTAGAGGTCCAACTTCATTTTTTGTGTTTGTGTATACAGTTGTCCTAATATCATTTACTGAAAAAAAACTCTGTTATTTTCTACAGAAATGTCCTGGTATTCCTGTCAAAAGTAAATGACCATAAATATTTTAGTTATGAACTCTCAATTATATTCCATTGACATATCTTTTATGCTAGTACCACACCATTTTTATTAATAGTCTTGTAGTAATTTTCATAATAAGGAATTAGTTTTCCTCCAACTTTGTTATTTATTTACAAGGCTGTTTGGCTCTTCTGGGTCCTTGTGTTTCCACATGAACTTTAGGATCAGCTGGTCATGTTCTGCCAAAAAACAGATGCTGGGGTTTTAATGGAGACTGCCTTAAACTTTCAGTCAAATGTGAGGTTTCTTGCCATTTAACAATGTTAAGTTCTCCATACCATGAACATGGGATATTTTTCCATTTATTTAAGTCTTTGTTTTATTTCAACCACATTTTGTAGTTTTTAATATATGTCTCTCTCTTTCTTCTTAATGTATTGCTAAGCATTTTTAGTCTTATTTTATGACATTTTGAATTCAATTTTTCTTAATTTCATTTTCAGATTAACCATNTCTTTTCTTTGTTGCCACCCCTGTGTTTTCATAAATAGGAAATGATTACCTAACTCAAATTTAAGAAAATTATGTCCTATATTCCCTTTTCTGAGTTTATTTAAAATTTTTCCTCTCTTGCACTTAGGCATTTAATCTATTTTGTGGTAATTTTTATATGAAGAGTGAGGTAGAGGTCCAACTTCATTTTTTGTGTTTGTGTATACAGTTGTCCTAATATCATTTACTGAAAAAAAACTCTGTTATTTTCTACAGAAATGTCCTGGTATTCCTGTCAAAAGTAAATGACCATAAATATTTTAGTTATGAACTCTCAATTATATTCCATTGACATATCTTTTATGCTAGTACCACACCACTTTTATTAATAGTCTTGTAGTAATTTTCATAATAAGGAATTAGTTTTCCTCCAACTTTGTTATTTATTTACAAGGCTGTTTGGCTCTTCTGGGTCCTTGTGTTTCCACACAAACTTTAGGATCAGCTGGTCATGTTCTGCCAAAAAACAGATGCTGGGGTTTTAATGGAGACTGCCTTAAACTTTCAGTCAAATGTGAGGTTTCTTGCCATTTAACAATGTTAAGTTCTCCATACCATGAACACGGGATATTTTTCCATTTATTTAAGTCTTCTTTGTTTTATTTCAACCACATTTTGTAGTTTTTAATATATGTCTCTCTCTTTCTTCGTAAATGTATTGCTAAGCATTTTTAGTCTTATTTTATGACATTTTGAATTCAATTTTTCTTAATTTCATTTTCAGATTAACCATTGCTAGGGAATATAAGTGTAACTTTTTAAATTTATCTTCTATCCAGACACCTTCCTGTACTTGTTTGCTGCTGCTGCTGCTGCTAAGTCGCTTCAGTCGTGTCCGACTCTGAGTGACCCCATAGATGACAGCCCACCAGGCTCCCCTGTCCCTGGGATTCTCCAGCCGTTTTTAGTATTTCTAATAGAATTTTTTAAACTGTAGGATTTTCTGTACCCAAGATCATGTCTTTCCATGATAGACAGTATTGCTCCTTCCTTCCCAAGCTGAGTGTTTTATTCCTTTTTTATGCCTAATTGTCCTGACTAGAAACCTTATAAAATGTGTAACAGAAGAGGCAAGAATGGAATTCTTTGCATTTTTGTTTTTCTGATCTTAGGGTCAAACATTGAGTCTTCTCTATTTAAAGTCAAGTTATCTGTACATATTTTATAAACACCCTTTATCACATTGCGGTGATTACCTTCTAATCCTACTCTGTCAAGCTATTTTATCATGGAAGGGTGTTCAACTTTGTCAAATGCATTTTTTTTTAATTTTTTAAAAATTTAGTTTATTTATTTATGTCTACTTTTTGGCCTCTCAGGGCAGCATGCAGGATCTTCATTTCCTGCCCAGCGGATCAAAACTGTGTCCCTTGCAGTGGAAGTATGGAGTCTTAACCACTGGACTGCTGGGGAAGTCCCTCCAATGCTTTTTTTCTGAGTCTCAGTTCAGTTCAGTTCATTTCAGTCACTCAGTCTTGTCCAACTCTTTGCGACCCCATGGACTGCAGCACGCCAGACCTCCCTGTCTATTACCAACTCCCAGAGTTTACTCAAACTCATGTCCATTGAATCGGTGATGCCATCCAACTATCTCATCCTCTGTCATCCTCTTCTCCCCTTTCTGAGTCTCTGAAAGTGAAAGTCGTTCAGTCGTGTCAGACTCTTTGAGACCCCATGAACTATACAATCCATGGACTTCTCCAGGCCAGAATACTAGAGTGGGTAGCCTTTCCCTTCTCCAGGGGATCTTCCCTACCCAGGTCTCCCGCACTGCAGGAGGATTCTTTACCAGCTGAGCCACAAGGGAAAAACCCAATAATGCTGGAGTGGGTAGCCTATCCCTTCGCCAGTGGATCTTCCTGACCCAGGAATCAAACTGGGGTCTCCTGAAATGCAGGTGGTATCTTTACCAACTGAGCTATTGGGGAAGCCCAAGGTCACAAGGAGTGGGACACGACTGAGGGACTGAACTGAAATGAGTGAGATGATAATTCAGTCTGGGTCTATTGTTCTCTTAATACGGTGCATTACATTGATTGATTCCCTTGTTAATCAACATTGTATTCTTGCAAAAATCTCCCTGGTTGTGGTGTATATTCCCTTATGTATGCTGTTAGATTCAGTTTGCTAGTATTTTGTTTAATCCTTTTGAACCTATATCCATAAGAGATATTGGTCTGTAGTTTTCTTGTGATACCTTTGTCTGTTTCTTTTCTTTCTTTCTTTCTTTCTTTCTTTTTTAATCAGGGTAGTAGTATGCTCATAGAGTAAGATGGTAATTTTCCATCTTCTATTTTATGGAAATATTTTTGAAGAATTTGTGAGAATCCTTCTTGAACTTGAATCAATCTGTAGAATTTACTAGCAAAGTTATCCAGTCCTGAGTTTTTCTTTTTAGGAAATTTTTTTGATGAATAGTGAACCCTTATTCCATATTGAAGATCCATTCAGATTTTCTACTTTACCTTTTTGTTAAGTCAGTTGCAGAAGCTTAGTGTGCTCAGACTGCTATAAAAAATTACCATAGACTGTATGACTTAAATCAGAGAAGGCAACGGCAATCCACTTCAGTGCTCTTGCCTGGAAAATCCCGTGAATGGAGGAGCCTGGCAGGCTGTAGTCCATGGGGTCACACAAAGTTGGACACGACTGAAGCGACTTAGCAGCAGCAGCAGCAGTGTGACTTAAATAAGAAACACTTATTCCTCATACTTCTGGAATATGGGAGGTCCAAAACCAAGTCACTGGCAGGTCCACTGTCTGCTGTGGGCCTGCTTCCGGGCTTGTGGGTGGCTGTCTTCTAGAGTATATTCACACACAGAGCAGAGAGGAGGAAGCCTTTGTGTTCTCTTTATAAGGACACTAATCTCACTCATGAGGACTCCACCCTGATGACCTAATTACTTCCCAAAGCACCCTGCTTTTAATGACCTCACACAGGAGGTTAGGGTCGTAACCTGTGAATGTCAGGAGGACACAAACATTCAGTCTTTAAAAAGTAGTTTGTGTCTTTCTAGTTCAGTTCAGTCGCTCAGTCGTGTCTGATTCTTTGTGACCCCATGAATCGCAGCATGCCAGGCCTCCCTGTCCATCATCATCTCCGGGAGATCACTCAGACTCACGTCCATCGAGTCGGTGATGCCATCCAGCCATCTCATCCTCTGTCGTCCCCTTCTCCTCCTGCCCCCAATCCCTCCCAGCATCAGAGTCTTTTCCAGTGAGTCAGCTCTTCGCATGAGGTGTCCAAAGTACTGGAGCTTCAGCTTCAGCATCATTCCTTCCAAAGAAATCCCAGGGCTGATCTCCTTCAGAATGGACTGGTTGGATCTCCTTGCAGTCCAAGGGACTCTCAAGAGTCTTCTCCAACACCACAGTTCAAAAGCATCAATTCTTCAGCGCTTTCTAGGTGTCTTTCTAGGAATCTGTCATTTGGTCAGGAATATCATATTTGTTGATATAGTTATTTATTTTCTTTTTCTTTCTGAAAGACTGGTAATATTACTCCTTGATTTGTGATTTTTGTAATATAAATCTTTTTTGTTTAGTTTCTTAGTGTATGTAAAGATGTATTATCTTTGTTAATCATTGCAAAATTTTATCTTTTGGATTTGAAATTTTTT
>SJYQ01000165.1:1814778-1834332 GCA_006410935.1 Redunca redunca | reverse complement strand
ATTATTCTAAGTACTTAATCATTTAAAAATACCCCATTTTTTTCCAGATTGATAATATTGCTAAGACATCTGCTGGGGGATAAAAAAACCTCATAAACTATTTGAATTGTGTGATATATATTATGGTTAATTTCTTTTACTGACAAAAAATTTCATGGAAACCCATTAAAAAATTAATTAATGCAAAGAAACAACAAAAAATGGAACACCCAAACAGAAAAACTAGAAATTTATATGAACTGGAATTTCACAGAGAAGACCCAGACACCCAGTAATGACATAGAAAGGTGCTAACCTTTGGGAAAACATGTACCTCTAGACAAAGAGTTGATCGTAATCTCTTATCCACCTACTGACAGCCCTTGTGAATTGTTGCAAAAACCACACACCCTTCAGGCAAGAAGGAAAATTGGCACAAATATTTCACAGGGCAGTTGCCAATAAATACTACATTTAAAATACATATTAAATTTTGATGAGCAATTCCAGGCTTAGACACTTAAATTATAAATATAGTTTTAAAGAATTGGAAGACATGTAAGCAAGGGTGTCAGAAGAGCATTATGTTCTAAAAAAATTCTAAAAATTATAAAAAACCCTCATGAGTATAAAAATATGTTTTCAGAAAAATTAGATTAACCTAGAAATTTGTATGTCCAGATATTCTGGAAAAGTCTGCCTTTCATCCCCATGGGTGTGCACAACCTCATCTATGACTATGAGAGACTGGGGGTGTGCTTTAATTCTCAGCTCACGTGTAGCCAACCATGCAAGGTATCGGGTGTAACACTGTGTTCTCCCACGCTTAATAGGGAAATTCTACTTGAATTCTTGTTCATGTATTTCCACCTCCATCTAACTTACCTTTCTAATTTGTGCCTGAAAAATCAGTCATCATTCAAATTAATAAACAATACAAAAGGCCACATTCGCCAAAATTTTCAGGTGTTTTCAAAGAAGATCAGAGGTGACAAAGCGATTTGATTCTCTCCTTCCTGACCTGCTCCATAGTGGAACCTCTGGAAACAACTAGTCATGGGAAAGATGGGAGCAAAGGACAGAAGGGTGGAAAGAAGCCCCCACAAACTGGGAAATCAGCCAGCCCTGCCAACACATTCAGCTGTAGATCCAGCCGTGATTGTTTGCAAACATCTGGAGAAAAAACGTCATATGTTTGAAAATCAGTGTCAAAGATGTGCAAAGCCCCTGAAGGCTTTACCAGTTAACACGGTTACAGAGGAAAAGGCATGAAACAGATGTGGCTACGTTGGGAAATTACTCACACCTCAGAAACGGACACCTCTCATGTTTTTCTACATTAATTCAGATTATAGGCTGTGCTCAGTGTTCCACTGTGTCAAATTCTTGGCGACCCCATGGACTGTAGCCCGCCCTCTGTCCATCGAGTTGTCTGGGTAAGAGTACTGGAGTGGGTTGCCATTTCGTTCTCCAGGGGTTTTTCTGGATCCAGGGATCAAACCTGTATCTCCCGCGTTGGCTGCCAGATTCTTTACCACTGAGTCACCAGTGCGTACACTGTTGGTCGCTCAGCCATGTCCTACTCTTTGTGACCCCATGGACTGCAGACCACCAGGCTCCGCTGTCCATAGGGATTCTCCAGACAAGAATACTGGAGTGGGTTTCCATGCTCTCCTCCAGAGAATCTTCCACACTCAGGGAGTGAACCCAAGTCTCCTGCATTGCAGGCAGATTCCTTACTCTCTGAGCCACCAGGGAAGCCCTTTAATTCAGATTACTTCATATACTAGTTCATCAATTTGTGAGATGAAAGCTCAGTGAGAGATTGATCTCAAAAGTGATGATAAATGATACTGAATTACAGCAAGACTTAGATATCTAGGAGTCCTTGGCCATGCGGCTGATTTGCATGTGATGATCAACATTAGCATGTAAATTTGTTTTGATCTCGATTTTAATCCTAGAACATTTTCTTTAATTCTCACATAAAACACATAAGACGAAAGAAAGGCAATTCACAGGGTTTTGTTTTTTTTTTAGTTCACTAAATTTTGACAGCTAAGAATCTGTTATAATTATTAAAAGACCTTTAATAACTTTATTAAAGTATATTTAGCAGGACTCCAGAATACTGTGGTTATTTTATAAAACTTTAAGTAGGATTAACTTTCTGCGAGTTTAGGACATTAATTATGTTTAACACTGTTCAAGTCACAATCCAGGTTCATTTCTGTTCTATCTGAGATGATCCCACACAACCCAAGTTGTCACATTACTGTCTTTATTTTAGTTGAGGAAGCCAGGCTTGGCTAGCCTGGTCCCCTAGCCCCCTAAGGGCCTAGCCCGAGGGGAACCACAGAAATTCTGCTGGAAATCAAAGTCCCTCTTTTTAATCAAACACCCACTCTTTCCCCCATACCCTCTTTCTGCCACCATGTATAGTCAACAAAGATCCTTGGGTATGATTTGAGGGTCAATTACAAAAAGCCCTGGTTTTAAAAATCTTGTGAGTGTGGCCTTGTATGGAGCTTTATTTTTTTTTTTCAGCTGTATTTTATTTTTGTTGAAGTATATTGATTTGCAATGTTGTATTAATTTTTACTGTACAGCAAAATGATTCAGTTACACATATAAATATACTATTTTTCGTATTATTTTCCATTATGTTTTATCACAGGATATTGATTTAATTCTCTGTGCTCTCCAGTAGGACCTTTTTGTTATCCATTCTATATATAACAGTTTGCACCTGCTAATCCTCAACTCCTAGTCCCTCCCTCCTCCACCCCTTCTCCCTTGGCAACCACGTCTGTGCTCTATAGCTGTGAGCCTGTTTCTGTTTTGTAAAATCAGTCCCTTTGGGTCATATTTTAGATTCCACACGTATGTGATAGCACATGGTGTTTGTCTTTCTCTTTCTGATGTACTTCACTTAGTATGGTAATCTCTAAGTCCATCCATGTTGCTGCAAATAGCATTATTTTCTTCTTTGGATGCTGAGTAGTAGTCTGTTGTGTATAGGTGAGACAACTTCTTTTTATCTATCAGTGGACGCTTAGGTTGCTTCCATGTCTTGGCTATTGTGAATAGTGCTGCTTTGAACACAGGGACGCATGTATAGTTTTGAATTACAGTTTTGTCTGGATCTATGCCCAGGAGTGGGATTCCTGATATGGTAGCTCTAGTTTTAGCTTTTTGAAGAGCTTTCATACTGTTTTCCATAGCAGCTCTACCGACTTACATTTCCACCAGGAAGCTTCCTTTTCCTTTTGAAGTCTTACTTACACAGTCCTGGAGGCCTATTGTAAGTTGATTTCCCCTCTCTACTATAAGTAAAGCCAAACACAAGAACCCCAGCTGTGTGCAAAACATTAACATAATAAGAAGAAGAAAGGAAAAATAAAACTTACATTTCTGGAATACCATCTAGTTTACCAAGTACATTCATATGCATTACCGCTTTATACATTCACACCAATACCATCCAGAAAAGGAGAGCAGGGGTTACTATCCTCCATAGAGCATTTTACAGTCTAGTGGAGGACATAACACCTTTGCTCAGCCCAGATATAATCTGCTCTAAATTTTAGTTTGCCCTAAGTGGTAGTGCTGCTTTCTTTTCATCCATTTCTCTACTCTTGATTGATCAGACCTTAATTACTTGACGCTGAGTTGGAATCCACCTTGCATCAAAACCGTATCACAGTTTTGAGACTCACACAAGAGTGGGGACTGGGCGTTTCAGACATAGAATGCTTCCTGGAGCGTTTGCCTGACGCCTTCAGAGCCCACTGTAATCATTCATAATTTCTGTTATTTCACAGAATCGCTGTACTTCACTTATCTTGAATGCTCTGTCAAGGCGATGTGCTTAATTGAAAGAATCCATTGCCCAGTATCTACTGCTCACTCAGCAGCATGGATGACGCCAAAGGTGCTATTAAAAAGAGCTCTGTCATTCAGAAACACACTTCAATTTCAATCTCTTCCGTGTTTCCCTGTTGTTATACGTGAGGTTTTATGTGAATAAAATTTGTTTTATTGACAGGACCAAATTACGTGAATTATGGCTATTTTAGGAAAGATGAGGTGACAGTAAAGTTGTTTCTGATTTTAGTTATGTGAAAAGTTAAGAGCCAGAGAAGGTGCCCACAAATCTAAAGGTGATGCGAATAACGAAGAATAAGTTTGGTTAGCTCTGACCTCACTCTTAACCAGGTTGTTAACTTAATAGTCCACTGATAACATTTTGCATGAAGAGATATTCGTGTTAAAATAAATTGCACTTGATTACATTGCTGTTTCATTTTTGAGCATAAACTCATATTTTCTTAGCTTTTGTAGGCTTTATAGGAGACCATTACATTTCTCAAGGCATTTGCAAAGAAAAACAGTTTGGATTAAATTGATAGTAACTTTGCCCTTTTCAGCATTGCGTAAGTGCACAAAATGCATTTGAAAGATAATACTTAAAACTTGGAGTTTGGAACCTTATTTTTCAATGTAAATATTTTGGTTCATTATAGTTCCAGTTGTTCTGACTGAACTTGGGTTTTTGCTTCCCTGTTTGGGTCCCTGAAGTGAGGTTTACAGTTTCCTGATTCACCTGATTTCCAGATATTTGAGAAGAAAAAGCTATCTGACTGAGCATGACAAGTGTATTTTCCTCTCTACCCACGTCTTAAAAACTGAAAACGATTTGCCTGTACTTCTCTTCCCTTTCACTTCGCCTTTCCTTACTCGTCCGCTTCCCCTTACATATGAAGAAATAATTGGGGGATTAGAAAACGGGGATTTAAAAGTTGGAATTCAAAGCAAGGCCTTTCAGGAAGTGTACACACTTGCAACTGTGGTCTAAACATCACTTTGCCTTCATGTTAGAACAAGTCTTTCTGTCTGCCCTTCCTGTTGGATTCTGGCTGGTGCAGGGCTCAGGCTCCTGCTTTCATGGATGGTGTAGAGGAAATGAACGTATCTATCAGGTCATTCACTTTTCAACTCAGACCTGTACACCAATCCTTTCTAGGCTGTCCCCAGGTAGCAGCTTCCTAGGCTTTCTGTGCCTGGTCTTCCCTACTCAGGACCCAGAATTAATCCCATCTCCTTAAATCCTAAGAGTGAACCCCGTCCCTTTAAATCCCACCCACTTCTCAGTCTCCCTTCCCCCCCTCCCTGTCCCCGTATCTTCTCTTCTGTCCTTTGCCCTGCCTCTGTCTCCGCAGTCCTGGTCCCTGGCTCCATCGTCTCTGGAACTAATACTCCAGCCCTGTTTCAAGTCTTTCCTCCCCGCAGCCCCAGCTTGCTGGCTCCATCCTTACACAGGGATGCTCATATCGACATCTACCATTACACTAGCCCCCATCTTCCACGGTTCACCAGAGTGCGTGGGACACAATCTCAGCTTCTGTGATGAGACAAGTACTATAGTTGAGGCCCTCCTGGGAGTCCAAGTCCATTATCTGTCATACCCCAGCGCCTCTCTTGCTTTGCTCTAAAATTCATTTCCCAGGAGAACACCGCTGAGCCTTCATCCTCCCTGGGGGTGTCTATTTCATCCTCTCTGGCACCTTCCCTTGTGCCCCAGATCTTGAAAATATGATAGGTTTCCTCCTTAAACTTCACTCCCACTTCCAGAAGACTGGCCCCTACTCCTCCCTGTAAACAGATTTTCCCTTTGAGTGCAAGTGGAACGTACTATGGGTACCCATGTTTCCCAGGGTCACTTACCACCCACTTTCCCTCCCTCTTGTTCATGGAATGAATTAAAATCTGGCTCGGTGTCTTCTATCACTTCAACTCTTAACATTCTTGGTGACATCAGTGGTGGTGCAGCCAGCCTGTCTCACCCCAGGCCTTTTAGTTCCCTGATATTCTCACTCCTATTGATTTTGTTTCCTGTTACACTCGTGGGTGCCCCTTCCCACAGGTACACCTCAGCGACCGCATCACAGCTCTGCAACCTTCCGGAGCCCAACCGAAAGGATGACCTTCTCTGACCACATCATAGCTCTCGCATCCTTTCTTCAAATACCCTGACTTGTCACTTCATACCACTGGGACGTCCATCCACTGAAGCATGGTGCTTTCTTTATTTGCCACTCGGCTCCTGTCTCCCTTCATATCTAGCCGGGATACCATGACCTATCACTGGTATGAACCTTTCCCTTTTAGCAGCATTTCAACTTCTCTAATTTATTCCATAATCCCTCAATTAAATATAATTTTTTTTTTTTTTTCAAATTCAGGCAGCATCCAGATACCTGAAAACTGGTGGGAAGAATACACGACTAGACTGGCTGTTCTCAGTTTATATGATGATGACCGAGTTCCACAGACCCCTTCTGTGTGTCAGTCCTACTGTGTTTCTGTGTTTTTCTCATCAAATTCTCTTTGAAATAATCATTCACACATTGCCTCCTAACAACACCCTCTTTTCTTGCCCATCTATCGACATTCTTTTTATTTAACTGAGAAAATAGAAAAAACATCATGGGGGCCCACTTTTCTTTTCTTTTCTTTTCTTTTTTTTTGACTATACAGACCTTTATTGGCAAAGTGATGTCTGTGCATTTTTTTTTTTTTTTTAGTTTTTATTTTTACTTTAGTTTACTTTACATTACTGTATTGGTTTTGCCAAACATTGACATTAATTCACCACGAGTGTACATGCGTCCCCAAACACGAATCCCCTCCCATCTCCCACCCCATACCATCTCTCTGGGTCCTCTCCTTGCACCAGTCCCAAGCATCCTGCATCCTGCATCGGCACTTTTCTCCCTCCTTCCCTCTACTCAGAATCACCTTTTCCAAAATCACTGGTAGATTCCGTGTTGTCAAGTCCAGTGATTAATTTTGTTGGCATTTTATTCTGCCTTTCACCAGTTGACCCAGGGAATCATGTGTGGTGTCACTATTTTTTGTTTTCTTGAAACATATTTTTAATTAGTTCCAGGGGCAATACCTGTTCTTGTTTTTTCTATCTCACTGCCCACTCCTTTCTGAAATCCTCTATTAGATCCTTCATTTTGCCAGTTCCCAAATATCGAGGTGCCCTGGCTCTCTTTTCTTGGTTCCTTGTTCTCTGTCTATTCCCTCATCCCTTTAAGCATGTGGCAATTCATAGGTTTTCAATATTGTCTTTAACCTGATGACTCTCAAGGGTGATATTTCACATTAAGACCTCTCTCCTAAATTCCATACTAGTATCCCAGACATTTCCACTCGAGTATCTAATAGGGATCTGAATGGCAACTTGTTGGAAGCCAAGGACATGGGCTGTGTATGTACTCAGGCATGTCTGACTCTTTGCGACTCCATGGAAAGTAGCCTCCAAGCGCTGCTGTCCATGGGCTTCTCCAGGCAAGAATACTGGAGCAGGTTGCCAGTTCCTTTTCTAGGGGATCTTCCTGACCCAGACATCCAACCCATGTCTCCTGTCCTGGCAGGTGGATTCTTTACCACCGCACCACCTGGAAAGCCCAGGACATGGGATAGGAACAGGGAACCATCAGTGGTATTGATGGGACTTAGGATCAGCCAAGGTCTACTTGGGGGCCCTTCATGAACCAGAGCCCAGGAAGTAACCAAATGCTGGGCTTTGGCAACTCTTCATCACTCCAGAAGACCGCTGTGCTCTGCCCAGTCTCCCTGTCTCCACCCTCCCTCTTTTGTGACGTTCCTTCATTATTGCTGAAATATGTTACCGTCCCAACAACCCTCCAGTCTGTTGTTCCCAAGCAAGGTGGTTCCTATTCTGCCACCAGGAAATGAAACTAGAGTACTCCCCGTGCTTGTCTGCATTGAGCAGCCCATTAGTGAGAGGGCGGGAGGAGGACATGGCCTCAGCTCTGATGCCCCCAGGCCCAGGTTCCCCCTTCCACTGCCCAGGTACTTCTCTGGAAAGACCAAGCATCACACTGCAGAGACTGTATGATCCTAGATCAGAAGGTCAGCGCACCAGGACCCCTGACCTTGTCATACAGTAGCCAGAGCTTCTAATTCTCATCCTTTGTATTTGGGACTCACTGCCCAGGCAGGTGAAACCCCTGGATGGAGCGTGAACCCTGGAGAGTGGCACAGTGACCTTAGGAAAGACACTCCTCTTTGGGCTTCAGTTTACCCAATGGTAGGAGGGAGTGGGATGGATGCATGAGGGTTCTCTCTGCCCTTCTGGGCCCTCCTGTGAGCTCCGGGTCTCAGTGTTGTTGAACCCCTTGCACTCCTGCTGACGGGTGTGTACCCCGTCCTTGCTGAGACCTCTGGGTCCTACATGACCCTGTTCTAACAGTCCCTCTGACTTGTCCAGGTCACTCTCACCCCAGCCCATCCTTCCAGCCATGAGGGCTTTCTTGCTGTCCCTCGCAGGTATCAGTTCTGCTCCCGAAGGCCTGTTGGACTCTCCCTGCCCTCTGCCCAGAATGTTCCTCCCTAGATATGAATATCATTCAATTCTTCAGTACTTTGTTCTTTCTGTTCAAAGATCAGCTTCCTAGATAAATCTTTGAGAATCCTACATAGAAAAACACTTTTGTCATTTTTTAAAAATTTCTTCATTGCATTTTTTGCTACTGTAACATATATTTGTTTACTTCTTATTGTTGGTCTCTATTTTTTTTATTGTTCCATAAAGTCTTTTCTTTTTATCCTCAGCTATCTTCTGAAGTAATTTCAATAGCTTCTCAGTGAATATTTGTTGAATGGATAAACAAATGTTATAGCCCCTGACCTTTATACTATGCTATGTTCATAAACATTAAACCGGCAACGTGTACAGTACAGAAGGGAGTAGAGAATATAAACAAATGGTCCAGGTAGAGAAATACTGTAGTAACTTACCAGTAGGTTGATTTTAACCAAAATAATGTAATTTGTTAAAGAAGAATGCAATAATGTCAAAGAAGGGACAGGATTAAAAAGAACAGTGGGTAAATAATACTTTTATTAGTTTTGTTTTAGCTTTTGTTCTTCATTCTCTTTTTTCTAAACTGAGAAAAACAATATTGAAAAAAGGGAAGAAATAAAAATAAAACATCTATCTTTAGTGAAAATGGAAGTCACAACTTCCAAACACTATAATGTATTTCAATAAAACTCAGTATAAAAGGGTTGTCTCAGGAAGCCTTATAATTAGCTGAGAAAAGAAGAGACACAAAACGCAAAGGAGAAAAGGAAAGATATACCCATGTGAATGCAGAGTTCCAAAGAATAGCAAGGAGAGATAAGAAGGCCTTCCACAGTGACCAGTGCAAAGAAATAGAGGAAAACAATAGAATGGGAAAGACTAGAGATCACTTCAAGAAAATTAGAGATACCAAGGGTATATTTCATGCAAAGATGGACACAATAAAAGACAGAAATGGTACGGACCTAACAGAAGCAGAAGATATTAAGAAGAGGTGGTGAGAATACACAGAAGAACTGTACACAAAAGATCTTCATGACTCAGATAATCACGATGGTGCAATCCCTCACCTAGAGGCAGACATCCTGGAATGCAAAGTCAAGTGGGCCTTAGGAAGCATCACTATGAACAAAGCTAGTGGAGGTGAGGAATTCCAGTTGAGCTATTTCAAATCCCAAAAGAAGATGCTGTGAAAGAGCTGCACTCAGTATGCCAGCAAATCTGGAAAACCCAGAGGTGGCCACGGGACTGGAAAAGGTCAGTTTTCATTCCAATGCCAAAGAAAGGAAATGCCAAAGAATGCTCAAACTACCACACAATTGCACCGATCTCACACACTAGCAAAGTAATGCTCAAAATTCTCCAAGCCAGGCTTCAGCAATATGTGAACCATGAACTTCCATATGTTCAAGCTGGTTTTAGAAAAGGCAAAGGAACCAGAGATCAAATTGCCAACATCTGTTGGATCATCAAAAAAGAAAGAGAGTTCCAGAAAAATCTATTTTTGCTTTATTGACTATGCTAAAGCCTTTGATGGTGTTGATCAGAATAAACTGTGGAAAATTCTGAAAGAGATGGGAATGCCAGACCACCTGACCTGCCTCTTGAGAAACCTGTTTGCAGATCAGGAAGCAACAGTCAGAACTGGACATGGAGCAACAGACTGTTTCCAAATAGGAAAAGGAGTACATCAAGGCTGTATATCGTCACCCTGCTTATTTAACTTATAGGCAGAAGACATCATGAGAAATGCTGGGCTGGAAGAAGCACAAGCTGGAATCAAGATTGCTGGGAGAAATATCAATAACCTCAGATATGCAGATAACACCACCCTTATGACAGAAAGTGAAGAAGAACTAAAAAGCCTCTTGAAGAAAGTGAAAGAGGAGAGTGAAAAAGTTGGCTCCAAGCTCAACAGTCAGAAAACGAAGATCATGGCATCTGGTCCCATCACTTCATGGCAAATAGAGGGGGAAACAGTGGAAAGAGTGTCAGACTTTATTTTTTTTTGGCTCCAAAATCACTGCAGATGGTGATTGCACCCATGAAATTAAACGAAGCTTACCCCTTGGAAGGGAAGTTATGGCCAACCTAGATAGCATATTAAAAAGCAGAGACATTACTTTGTCAGCAAAGGTCCATCTAGTCAAGGCTGTGGTTTTTCCAGTGGTCATGTATGGGTGTGAGAGTTGGACTATAAAGAAAGCTGAGTGCCGAAGAATTGATGCTTTTGAATTATGGTGTTGGCGAAGACTCTTGAGAGTCCCTTGGACTGCAAGGAGATCCAACCAGTCCATCCTAAAGGAGATCAGTCCTGGGTGTTCGTTGGAAGGACTGAAACTCCAATACTTTGGCCACCTGATGCGAAGAGCTGCCTCATTTGAAAAGACCCTGATGCTGGGAAAGTTTGGGGGCAGGAGGAGAAGGGGACGACAGTGGATGAGATGGTTAGATGGCATCACCGACTCAAAGGACATGAGTTTGGGTAAGCTCTGGGAGTTGGCAATGGCCAGGGAGGCCTAGCGTTCTGTGGTTCATGGGGTGGCAAAAGAGTTGGACACGACTGAGCAACTGAACTGAACCGAATACTTGATTTACAATGTTGTGTTAATTTCTGCTGTTCAGCAAACTGATTTGGTTACACACACACAAACACACACACATATTCTTTTCATTGTGATTTATTTATCACAGGATATTGAATACATTAACAGTTCCCTGTGCAATATAGTCAGACCTTGTTGTTTATCCATCCTATATGTAGTAATTTGCCTCTGCTAGTTCCAAACTCCAGTCCATCCCACCCAATCTCCCCTCCACTTTGGCAACTGTTAAGTCTGTTACCTATGTCTGTGAGTCTGTTTCTGTTTCCTGCATAAGTTCATTTGCGTCATATTTTAGATTCCAGATGTAAGTGACGTCATAGACTTGTTCTCTTTCTGACTTACCTCATTTAGTACGATAAGTGAAGCATGTGTGGCATGCTGCTGCAAATAGCACTTTCATTATATTTTTATGAATATTTTTTCAATATTCCACTGCAAATATATATATACCCAATCTTCTCCATCCATTCATCTGTCCATGGATACAGGTTGTTTCCATGTCTTCATGATTGTAAATGGTATTACTATGAACATAGGGGTACATGTATCTTTTCAAATTATAATTTTGTAAGGACCAATATTTTAAAGGTGATCTTAGGTTAAAAGTCGTCTTTATGACATGCATGGGCCACAAAAGAAGCTTGGGTCACTCTTCTGGAGTTGCAATGTGATATTACAGAAGGGCTTTGGGCAGCAGAGAAAGGAGAGAAGGTACTCTTAAATACCTCTTCTCAGTGTTTGCACCACAGCCTTCAAGCCTAAGAAATGACTTGTAGGCCCAGCAGTGTGATGGGGGAAGATCTGCAGAAACTTGAAGATCTCACTGCCTTATTCAAGGGGTTTTGCTCTATGCCTCGCCAATTTCTTCAATAGCAAATACTGAGGGAGGTATTTCTCCATGACAATGACAATTAGCTATTCCACAAGGAATTCTTTGCAAAAAGCCCGAATCAACGTTATGACCCATGCGCTGATTGCCTTTCCTGCACCTCGTGCAGACTGGACACCGACACTTAGTTCCAGTCATGCAAAAATAAGAAACGAGCACCAAGGGAACCCATGAGATCTAGCGGCGCATACCACAAAACAACAGAGAACATGAGTAAGTCAGGATGCAGAGAAATCGGACTAACTACATAACCACAGAGTGTTTCCCTTCTCTCCACACATTATCCCATCAGTAAAGCTCCCGAATAAAATGGGTTTGTAGCTGAAATGAATAGCGAGGCTCAGACTGTGCTTACAAAGGCGTCTCTAGGTAAAACCAAGGACCACGAGGGAGATTTATAAAAAGGACACTAGTAGAAACCCTGCTGCCGCTGCTGCTAAGTCACGTCAGTCATGTCCGACTCTGTGAGACCCACAGACGGCTGCCCACCAGGATCCTCCATCCCTGGGATTCTCCAGGCAAGAACACTGGAGTGGGTTGCCATTTCCTTCTCCAATGCATGAAAGTGAAAAGTGAAAGTGAAGTTTCTCAGTCGTGTCCAACCCTTCGTGACCCCATGGACTGCAGCCCACCAGGCTCCTCCGTCCATGGGATTTTCCAGGCAAGAGTACTATAGTGGGTCGCCAGTGCCTTCTCCGAGTAGAAACCCTAGCCTCTGACAACTGCAGCTCTAGCAAACAGTAAATACTGCCCACAGGCACCCGGTCAAGGGTAACACCTCGCGCTGAAGGCCTGTTCAATTCAGTTCCTTCCCTTTAATACATTATGTGTAAGTTTCATCCAAGAATTACAAAACACATTAAAAGACAAAAAAAGAGAGAGAAAAATATACAGTCTGATGAGACAAAGCAAGTAGTAATACCAGACCAAGAAAGAACAAAGATTTTGGAATCTTCAGAGGAGGAATTTAATCAACTCTGATTAGTACGCTGAGGGCTCTAGAGGGGAAAGTTGACAGGTGAGGGGAGCAGGTGGGAAGTGTCAGTTAAGAGGTGGAAACTCCAGCCTCCTACAGGTAGGACTCGCCTTTTATGGGGCCTGTGTCCCTGGACCGTGACCTCCTTACGGGCATCCCAGCCTCACCCCCAGCTGGGGTCCCCTCAGTGACTGGAGAGGCCTGGATGGACAGCCCGGCCCCCACGCTGCCCTGGCGCTGCGGGGACTCAGGTGCGCCCAGTGTCTCCCATGCACTGGGGCCTTTGTTAATAACACCTGGCTTTTGCACAGCTCTGCTCCACTGCTGGGTGCATGGAGGCTTTTCTCGCATATTCACCTTGAGAACACGATGGGGTTCCTGATGGCAGAACTCGTGCAAGAGTGGGCCCGGGGTCTCCACCCCTCCAAGGAGTCCAGTCCCCAGCAGTTGTCTGGCCCCCTCCAACCATTCCAACAGGCAGCAGCTGCGGCTTCCCTGTGGTCACCTGCACCCACGGGTCTGCAGCTCCAGTTTGCCCAGCGGTTGTGTACTCTGTGACCCTATTCTTTGCTGTATCATAAAAAGCTTGTTGATGTTCAGTTCCTTCGACCATTTTTCTTATTGTGAGAATCGAGGTGATGCCTAGCGAGCTCCTTACATTCAGAAGCTAGATGAGCAAGACGCCGCTTTTCAAGGTAAGTCTGACAGGTATTTAATTCCTCGTCTTCCTGCTGCTTCCAAACTGGAAAAGATGTGCGATATTCTGAAAATAAACGTTAAAGGGAAGATTCTTAGCCTAGGGGTGTTTAGGCCATTAGCGTCAGGGTTTGTGTTGAGACTTTCTCCCGGGCTTTCCTCTTCCTGAGATTAGCGGCTGAGCCAAGTGTCTGGGGCACAGAGGACCGCTGGGCTTCCTCCTGGAAAGGGGGGCTGACCTCTGAGTGGCTGCCACCCCCATGAGGATCTGCCGTGGGCGTTCTCTGGAACATAGAAATTCCAGGAGCTGTTACACAAATTCTGAGGCCCAAAGGACATACCACTGAATTAGATCAGCAGCTAAAACGGTTCTCTGAGGTGAGGCCAAAGTGTCAGTGTAAAGCTCCCAGGTACAGGAGATACTCAGCCAAGCATGACAGCCACCTGTCCTTCCCAGATATCCCAGGAACAAGCTGAAAACCTAGCGAGCGTCCACTGCATTTTAGGCTTGATTTCTTACCTGGGAGCAGCATGGACATTTACCCTATTCCCAGAAACGGATTTGTGCTCTGGAGTGCAAACACAACACACAGGCCCTCCTCTTTGGCATTGACTCACTATTTGGGGGAGAAGGATTTGAGTTTTGTTCTTGGTGAGGTGCATGGCAGGGTTCATCCCTCAGCCCCGGGCAGAGCATCCATCCTGTGGTCGGTCTGCTGAAGGTGACCCCAGATGAGTAAGTCCATCAGCAGAATTCTCTCCTGAGATGATATACAGCGCGGTGGATCTGTCAGGAATAGGCAGTTCTTCCCAAGACAGTGATAAGTGTAACACAAGTATACAAAGACCCCCGCCTTTGAAAGTAAACTAAGGCACACGGTTCGATTAAAGGAAAGCCACATTATTGTCACACACCCAGTGAAAGCTGCGCTGATGTGTGAAGAATAGGAACATGAAGGGGCATGGGATTATTTGGGGAAATTTCTGCAGATCCCGGATGGGCAGAAGGAAAAAGAAACACACACACACACGCCCAGCTGTGAGCAATTACTACTGTGATAATAAGATTGATTTCAACTGCTTGGAATTTGCGGGAAACACGTGGTGGTTTGGGAATCGAGCCTGAGCAGGTTTTAGAAAGAGCCAGGAGATTGAACTGTCCTCCATGTAAACCACAGTTGACCCCTCCATCAGGCGGTGCCTGGCAGTGGAAACGCTCAGCATGGGCTGTGCCCAGTAGGGAGGTGAATGCCCCTTAGGTGCTTGTGACAGCAGAGACTGAGGAGTGAATGGTCTCAGGAAACAAGGGTCGTGTCATCTAGTGATTGTGCCCCACCAGACAGCATACCTCCTCTGTGAACAAAACCACAGCTGTGAATTCTATTTCCCTTTATTTCTTTATAATATTTTACCAACTACTATTTCAAGAGTATATGCTAGTTCTTCTGACTTCGGAAAATAAGTCATAGTGGATATTAGGATTCCCAGAGTTCTCATGATGTCAGATCTGACCTAAATATCCTTGCTGTTCCGTCTATGTTATATGAAAGGGGAGGTAAGTGTTATTCAGTCGTGTCTGACTCTTTGTGACCCCCTGGACTGTAGGCCGCCAGGTTCCTCTGTCCATGGAATTCTCCAGGCAAGAATACTGGGTGGTTGCCATTCCCTTCTCCAAGGGATCTTCTTGATTCAGGGATCAAACCCACATCTCCTGCATTGCAGACAGGGATTCTTTCACCGTCTGAGCCATTAGGGAAGCCCATATTATACTAAAGGCTAATGAAAAGGAAATAGTAGATTTTCAAAAAGCATTGACAGCTGTTTCATTTTTCATCCATTTTCCATTCAGGTTTGTCTTTGCCAAAACATCTATACTTTGGCAGTCAATGCCATTTTTGTCTTATTCTCTGCTCAATACAATAAAAAGCATGCCTCTAATCTTTCTGTGATAATGGACAAAACATAGCAATAAATATTCAGAAAAGGGATGTCTGGTTAGTGAATTTGTCCAAGGCTGGGTTAAACAAAGGTCTCTTTACTGACCAGCCTCCTGAAGCATCCAGGACACTAATATGCATTGTGCATCACAGAGAGGATTGCATATTAACTATCCCTCAGGGGCATTTAGCCCTGGGATCTGAGAACTGTTTTCTAAAACTGACAAACACTTGAATGCATTTTAAAAATCCACCCTTCACCTTATTTGAAATCGTGAATATTTTGTTTATGATATATTCAAAGATGAACCAGCTGTCCTGCATTTGTACTGGGAGGAACCCTAAATACATGGGATTCACCCTTTGTGTGTGTGTGTGTCTTTGAAGATTAGTGGCCACTTATTTGCCATAGTCTTTGGTTGGCCCCACTGGTTTTCCAAACCACTTGCTCTGCAGGTCTCTCTAGCAGAGAATCTCCAGGTAGGGTTTGTTTGTTTGTTGTCAACACTTTATTTTCAGTGAAAGCAACTGAAATCATTGAGATTCAAAGTAGAGTTAGCAGAACCAGGGAGATTAGACTAAAAGAATTTTAGGGGACACGGGAGGATGTTCAGAGTGTCATGATTAAGCAGAAACATTACTGGAGGAGGATACTTTTAGGAAGCGGCTAAACACAAACATTTCTCCATTTCCTGCTCCGTATTCCCCACCAGACTTATGAAGTGGATGGAAACACACCGCAGGTCAAATGAGAAGGTTGGCCATTTAACTGCTCTCAATAAATATTGAAGTTGCACAGAGAAAGGAGAGCTGAGAGGGCAGTAACCCAGGGACGAGTGATGCTAGGAGGGCGATTTCCGGAGCAGAACATGTGCCTTCAGAGACCCCCAGGCCCCTCACACACTGACCACTGCACACACCCAGCACTTACGCAGTTGACCCTCCCTTCCTACGAGTGTAGTTTGCTTTCAGCAGTCAACTTACTCAGAAAGCTGATTAAATGGGTGTAAAACTCTTCTACATCACATATGACTGAGTCATATTCAGAAAGGATTTAATGTGTTCCAATATCAATCTGAAACCCTTTACTAATAGCGTCCCTTTTGAACACTAATTCTCTGTTCACAGTTTTAATTACGTTTTACCGCATAATTGGTACAGCTGAATATGTGTTACGTGTATTGGACAAATTTCCTAGGATTTACGGACTAAGCTCAAAGCAAATTCCTCAGTAGGTATTTGGGAAGTTCAGCCACATGCTTAAGGAGTCAGGGCAGGAATAAGTTCATTTAAAACCACAAAAAGTTGTAAGTACGTGTGTAAGTATGTGTAACAAAATGCTACAGTAACATATCTTATTTCTATATAAAAGTTTAAATGGTAAACTGTGCATTTTATCATCAGTAGATTAAACCCAGGGCATTATTTGATGTGATTAGACTCTATAATTTAGTGAGATGAATGTAAGCTACAAGCAGGTGTAATTTCTGGAGGTAGTTTCTGGAGCATCTGGAGATTTTGCTGACTGAATGGGGAAGGACCTTTTGCTTTTTGCTTTTAGTCGAGGGGGCACATAAGAAATGGGGTGGAGAATGACGTCTGCACATGGGGCTGGTCAGGACGTTTCTTTCCCCATTGTGCGTGTTGTCCGTTATTCCACAGGCCAGCATGGACTTTACTTCATTCTGCTCTCTGTCTCTATGAATTTGCCTAGCCTAGGTAACTCACCTATGTGGAATCATACAATATTTGTCTCTTTGTGCCCAGTTTATTTCACTTAGTGTAATGTTTCAAAGATTCATCCATGTGGTAGCATTTTTCAGACCTTCGTCTTTTTATGGCTGAATAACACCCCATTCTGTGTGTAGAGCACACTTTGCGTGCCTATTCATCCGTCTATGGACACTTGGCTCACTTCCACCTCTTGGCTGTTGTGAATAATGGTGCCATGAACGCTGCTATACAAACATCTCTTCAAGTCCCTGCTTTCAATTCTTTTTTCTTCTTTTTTGCATGTGAGTAAAAAGAATTATAAACCTAAGAATTAGTTGATAATTAGGGAATGATCATCTCAAATGAACCATGAGATAAGGGAAGCAATTTGTAGTCACTGATGCTTTGTTTGTTTTATGGGCATATATCTTGTTTATTGTATGTTTTCTTTGGCAAGGACAGACTGGTGGATGTTTATGACCCAGTAAAATAGTTGGCAATGCTGTTACAAGAAAAATTAATCTCCATTCATCTAAAATCAGATTGATTTTTCTTGTCAGTTATCTGCCATTACTAAGGAAATGTATCCCTTATATAATCTTGCCTACCTTCATATAATCAGGGTTTCTGGAATATAGTCCTTTGTCTTTTCTGTGTTGGGTGTGTGTGTGTGTGTGTGTGTGTGTGTGTGTGTGTGTGACTTCATTGTCTTCTAACAAAGACACCCATTTCAAATTAATTTTCCTCATCTGAAAAAAACCAGCCCTGCTTTCGATTCCTTTGAGAATATATCTAGTAGAGAAATCTCATTCATGCCATCATTGTTCAGTTGCTCAGTCATGTCCGACTCTGCGACCCCAGGGCTTGCAGCATGCCAGGCTCCTCTGTCCTTCACTATCACCGGGAGTTTGCTCAGACTCCTCCACTGAGTTGATGATGCCATCAAAACATCTCATTCTCTATCGCCCATTCTCCTCTTGTCTGCTTAAGTTTTTTCTCCTCTTGTCTGCTTTTTTGAGGAACAACTGAACTGTCCCAACTGCTACAGCACATTTTACATCCCCACCAGCAATGTACAAAATTCCAGTTTCTCCAGAGTCTCATAAACAGCTAGTCACTTTTCAATGTTTTGGGCTATTGCCACCTTAAATAAGTATCAAGAGGTATCTTATCCTCCCTTTGATTTACAAAGTTATTTCCCTGGGGAGGAATAATGCTGACTGTCTTTCATGTGCTTATTGACTATTTACATATCTGAGCACTGTTTACACTGAATCACAACATTTGTATTTTTGCTTTTTTCACCTCAGGTTATTTTCTAATTTTCCTTGTATTTTCTTATTTCAAATTTTTTTTCTTGTTTGACCCATTGGTTGTTTGTGTGTGAATTTCCAAATATTTATGGATGTCCCAGTTTTCCTTCTACCTGCCTAATACAGGAGACAAAGAGATGCAGGTTCAATCCTTGGGTCAAAAAGATCCCCTGAAGGAGAAAATGGCAACCCTCTCCAGTATTCTTGCCTGGGAAATCCCATGGACAGAGGAGCCTGGCAGTCTACCGTCCATGGGGTCGCAAAGAGTCGGACACAAGTGCAGTGACTTAGCATGTACTGACTTCTAGTTTCACTCCAAAGTGAATGTAAAAGGTACTTTATATGGTCTCAATCTACTTCTTTTTTTTTTTTTTTTTAAATTCAGGAAGACATGTTTTGTGATCTAACCCATGGACTCTTCAGGCAAATGCTGAGCTAAGAAGGATGTACCTTCTCCTGCTGTTAGTTGAGTAGGTCTGATCATCTGTTAAGTCTGTTCATTTGTTTGTTAATTTTTTAAAATATAAATTTATTTATTTTAATTGGAGATTAATTACTTTACAATATTGTATTGGTTTTGCCATACATCAACATGAATCCGCCACAGGTATACATGTGTTCCCCATCCTGAAGCCCCCTCCCTCCTCCCTCCCTGTACCGTCCCTCTGGGTCGTCCCACTGCACCAGCCCCAAGCATCCAGTATCATGCATTGAACCTGGACTGGCGATTCATTTCATATATGATATTATACATGTTTCAATGCCATTCTCCCAAATCATCCCACCCTCTTCCTCTCCCACAGAGTCCAAAAGACTGTTCTATACATCTGTGTCTCTTTTGCTGTCTCACATACAGGGATATCATTACCATCTTTCTAAATTCCATATATATGTGTTAGTATACTGTATTGGTGTTTTACTTTCTGGCTTACTTCACTCTGTATAATAGGCTCCAGTTTCATCCACCTTATTACAACTGGTTCAAATGTTTTCTTTTTAATGACTAATACTCCATTGTGTATATGTACCACAGCTTTCTTATCC
>SJYQ01000165.1:1743094-1810594 GCA_006410935.1 Redunca redunca | reverse complement strand
GAAGAAAGGTGAGCACTGAAGAATTGATGTTTTTGNACTGAAGAATTGATGCTTTTGAACTGTGGTGTTGGAGAAGACTCTTGAAAGTCCCTGGGACTGCAAGGAGATCCAACCAGTCCATCCTAAAGGAGATCAGTCCTGAATATACTTTGGAAGGACTGATGTTGAAGCTGAAACTTCAACACTTTGAAATTTCAGTACTTTGGCCACCTGATGTGAAGAACTGACTCATTGGAAAAGACCCTGATGCTGGGAAAGATTGAAGGCGGGAGGAGAAGGGGACGACAGAGGATGAGNCATTGGAAAAGACCCTGATGCTGGGAAAGATTGAAGGCAGGAGGAGAAGGGGACAACAGAGGATGAGATGGTTGGATGGCATCACCAACTCAATGGACATGAGTTTGAGTAAACTCTGGGAGTTGGTGATGGATAGGAAGGCCTGGTGTGCTGCAGTCCATGGGGTTGCAAAGAGTCAGAAGTGACTGAGTGACTGAATTGAACTTTACTATAAGATTTAAAATGTTTATTTTTGTGTTTGGTTTTTTTTTTTTTTCCTTTCCTGTATTGCTTGTGTGAAAAGCATTATAAAACTATTACAGAACAATACTATATAGCCCATTGGTTGGTTGGGTACCTCAGCTAACTCTGTTGGACTCAAACAAATTGGACTTACAAACAAGCTTTCAGAAAGGAACTCATTCATATGTAGGGGACTTACTGTATTCTAATGTCTGGGCTTTCTCAAGGGCTATTTCATTTCAGTTAATTTATTTTTTTTTTCTTTGCACTTATCATATCTTCTTGTTTCATTTTATGCTTTGTGGTTTTGTGTTGTTGTTGAAAATTGAACATTAGAATATTATACTATGGTATCTCTGTCAATCAAATTCTCTCCCTGCCTTAGGTTTTACTCTCCTTGATGGCTGAAAGCTGACCTTTTGTTCAACTGGTATTAATTGTTAAGACAAAAACTTCCTTCAATACCAAGAGCAGAAAACAAAGCAAAACAAAGCACGTGAACAGAAATACTGCCCCAGCCACTCTGCATGGATTGACTGTCCTGGGGATTGGTGGCTCAGATGGTGAAGAATCTGCCTGCAATGCAGGAGACACAAGAAACTTGGGCTCAGTCCCTGCGTAGGGAAGATCCCCTGGATCTTGGCAACACATTCCAGTATTCTTGCCTGGAGAATTTCATGGACAGAAGAGCCTGGTGGGCTACAGTCCATGGGGTTGCAGAGAATCGGACATGACTGAACCACTAACACTTTGACACTTAGTCTGGCCATTTACAGCCTGGTCTTTCCTCTTGTACTGAACCTGGAGAGCAGCTTGGGGTCTCCTCAGACCTCTTCTGAGCAGGCATCCTATCTTGGGAGTTCTGTGACTTTCTAAATTACCCCAGGATACTTAGATGCCTGTGACTGCCCTCATTTCTGAAGGGAACTCGCTCCTGACTTTCCCCCAGGCATCTGTGGTCTACCAGATGTCTCACCTGCTACCTTTTATTCCTGATGGCTGCAAATTCTCCTCTTGCACACAATAATTTTAAGTGATGCCATCAAGCCTCTGCCCGGAGTGGGCTCTGAATTACGTGAAACAAGTGGAAGGCATGTGTCAGTCCTCAGGAAGCTGCCAGACAGATCAGGACAGGCAAACACAGTCATCTGTGGAGGTGCTCTGCTCTGCTTCCTCTGAAACCAGAGCCTAGGGCCCCAGACCAGGAACGCAGGCCACGTGTGGAGCGTTCTGTGAGCCAGGGAGGTGGTGGCCAGGGCCAGTAAAAATGGCACAAAACTTTTCTGTTTCCAAGTTGCCTTCTTTTGATTCAGCATTCGCATGGTTGCTGCAAAACTTTGTTTTCTGGAATCATGACAGTTCATTCTTACAATTTCTGCTTTTTTTTTTTCCTGGAAGTGGGGAGAGTTTGGAGCTGTCCACTCCACCGTTTTAATCAAGTCACTTCCTTTGCTTTTACTATCAAACTCCAAATATCACAGGGTTTCTACTGAATGAAATGGTTTTTGTCTCTTGTCCCACATACATAATTATATAGTGTCAGATTGATCTAATACTCTAAGAAAAATTAACATGGTGGACATTGTTTCAAAATGACAGAATAGTCATTGAATTGTACCTAAGCATCATTCATCTTCAAATTTAGTGGAAGACTTCAGGCATTATTGAAATATAGATCAGCTATTTAGTTGTAAATAAATATTTGAGTGTGTCTTTACAAATCTAACATGGTTTCCAGAGTAGAAAAATCTGAATTTTTTTTCATTCTTGTTTGCTTGCTTTTTTTATTGAGGTATAATTTCTTATGATATTAGTCATGTGCACAACATAATGGTTTGATATTTGTCCATGCTAAGTCGCTTCAGTCGTGTTCAGCTCTGCGTTGCCTGGTGGGCTGTAGCCTGCCAGACTCCTCTGTCCTTGGGGTTCTCCAGGCAAGAGTTACTGGAGTGGGTTGCTGTGCCCTCCTCCAGGGGATCTTCGACCCTGGAGGATCAAACCCACCTGCGTCTCTTATGTCTACTTGCATTGGCAAGTGGGTTCTTTACCATGAGTGCCACCTGGTAAGCACCCAATATTTGTATGTATTATGAAATAATTACCACAGTAAGGCTAGTCAACATTTATATTAACTCGCTTCACTTTAGCACAGAAGGAAAATAAATGGTCTCGGTGTGTCTTCCTGCCCAAGCTTTCCACAAGAGAGTGTGTTACCATTATGTTCATAAATATATCTGCAGATACACAAGGAGGACACATGCTCCCATATACATATACCCAAATGTTTATTGAATTATTTTTGTAACCTATGGGAGTGACTTTTGTGTCATGAAGGATGTTTGTCATTATAACTTTCCCTCATATGCAGCATTTTAATATTGATGTACAAGTATAGTATCATTTAAAGATAATAGGAAAAGTAGGAAAGAATATTCTTTGACAAGTAACTAAGCTGCGACATAATCTGATATCTGAGCTTCCATCTGTCAGATGCAATCACAAGTAAAACGTAGAAAGAAGCAAGGGACTGCTTTTTAAGGAAATGGAACTACTATCTTGAGAATATTTCAAAACTGTGACTTGAAAGGGCAGATACATGGCATAAGTGTTCTTCAGCTTTCTGTTGATTCCTGAGTGATCCTGGGTGAGATAAATCGTGGCGATGTGCTTGTCTTGTGTCTAAACTCTTATCCAGCTAGTGTCAGGAAATAAACTCTTTTTGAGCGAAGATTGTTGCTCTAAGCCCCAGAGCAGTAGAGACAGGCTGTGACTCAAAGCTTTTTAAGGTGATTCAGTCCTTCTCTGTACCACCCAGGGGTCTCAGGAGCTGGGTATAATGTTCCCTTTTGTATCTCATGGTTATTCTGTGTGATAATTAAGACAGCGACTAGTACAACATTTTTAGGCATCTGCCCATACAAATAGCTCCTGATGCGATGACTACGGATGTCTTGAGATTTTGCACATTTTCTCAGTGGACCAAATGTCAAGATGCAGACTATCAAAGTTCAGAATTCATTGGAACAAAGGGAGGAAAAACCTGCCACATTTGCAACTGAGAAATGGTAATCTGATGTACAGGGGGTGTGCTGACAGATACAAGATGTAGAATTGCTGCATTTGTGGCACTGGTTTATAGACATTTTTACCATACCCAAATAGTTAATAAATTTGCATAGACTTCTTCCAAAGTCTCTGAATTTAGGTAATTAGACATTAAGATTCTTATCAAGTGGCATTTTGCATTTTGTTTTGTTCCACGCTGTTTATGCAGAAGCCAGAGGATCTTTAACCTTTGGGAAACCTGCATTAAATCAATATTACATTAGTGTTTTAGTGCCATTAGCTCAATAGCCATATGCCCAGATATTTCCTCCATTCAGAAAGTCAGGACTTGGTAAATAAAAATGAGATAATTAACAATGAATACCTGCCACTCAGATTTTATGTATACAGCATTACCTCTTTCCCTCCAAAGCTTGACATTATTACCTATAATTCAAGAAGTGCAATCCCACACCCCATACACTGCATAGCAATGGAGCTCTCCTGGTGACCTCACACGTTTCCATGGCAGCAGATTCATCTGGAAATAGCACAGCACTTTGATTTGTAGGTGGTCAGAGACGGACTCCTGAATTACATACGTTAAAAAAGGCTAATTTCAAAAGAAATTCTTAGGTTGAAAATTTTGCAAGGGGCAAGATTATAAATTAGAGTGGTATTCATATTTTTAATGATAATGCATTTCTAGTTCTGAATCTGAAAGAGGGCATTTGTCATTCAAATGCCTCATGGTTAGAATATTTACAAGGAAGTTAGTAGCAATAGAATACAGAAATCTAGCTCTGGCAGCTAGCCACCACCTGCTGGTCATATTGCTACCTGTCTCCAGGGGCATTGGTCTGCTCGGGCTGCCAGAACAAAATAACAGAACAAGAGGCTTCCTTGGTGACTCAGACAGTAAAGAATCTGTCTGCAATGCGGGAGACCCAGGTTTGGTTCCTGGGTTGGGAAGATCCCCTAGTGGAGGGCATGGCAACTCACTCTGGTATCCTTGCCTGGAGAATTCCATGGACAGAGGAGCCTGGTGGGCTACAGTCCATGGGGTCGCCAAGAGCCAGACACTACTGAGCTACTAACACATGGTGGGAGGTTAAGCAACAACTGATGTTTGCTTTCTCACATTTCTGAAGGCTGGAGGTCCTGGGTCAAGATCTGGTTTCAGTTGTGGGTGAGGAAGCTCTTCTCAGCTTGCAGACTCATCATTTCAGCATGTGCAGAGAGAGAGAGAGAGTGTGAGCACACGTGCTGTGGTCCCTTTGATAAAGACACTAACCTTATGAGATCAGGGACCCACTCTCGGAAACTCGTTTAAACTTAAGTAACCTTGATCGTTTACTTAGAGGCCTCATGTCCAAGTACAGGCACAAGGGGCATTACACTCCAGTGTATGAGTTCAGGGTTGGGCAAAGGCATTTGGTCCACAGCCCCAAACCTCCTGTTCATCTCCCCTGGGCCCTGGCACTTCGACTCTAACAGAGGAGAGAATTCATCTTGCTGAGATCAGTTGGGATGTCTGGATCACTGGGCAGTTGGACTCAAGATAAATTATTTAGTTGGATCAAGATCCCTTTTAACTTCAGCAAAGTAGTAATGAACTGAAGATGAATGTTGGTTTAAAAAATAATAATAACTTGTAATTTAAACATCATCAACAACAACAACAAAACAGCCCTTCTCTGTAACATCTGGAGCAAAGCTAAGAAAGAGGATGTTTTATGTGCTGCATGTGTCAAATTGTCATGTGCCCAGGACCTGGCCATGAAGTAGTCTGCAGACTCTGAGAACTCCAGCCTCACTTTGACTGCACCCCCCATCCCCCAACTGTCTCCTTCTCACCTGCTCTCTCCTTCATCAGTCTGGGAGATCAGGTGAACTGGCGCCAGGCCTGACCATGTGTTAGGGCCAAAAAAGTGAGAAAACAGATACTCGTAACATAATCTCACAGCATCCCAGAGGAGTCAACACTTAACTCAGAATTTGATTGCTAAAACTATTTAAACGTATTTTTGTAAACAGAGACACTTGAGAGCTGGAAAAGTGTCTATCTGCAGTAACATAAAATAATGCAAAGTCTTCCTGCTGTAGCATCACACAGGCATTCTGAGAAATGTCCTATTCTGCGGAACCACAGACTGAGACTCGCAGGGCTTCTGAGGAAGTTAAGGTCAGCAGCAGACTCTTCATAAGCCGGGGCAGCTCAGTGATTACAGCACCGATGGTAACATGAACCCTTGCCCTCTCCACAGACTCTGCCACCTACAGCCCCCACTTCCCTATCTGCAGCCCCCTTTGAAGACCTTTGCTTCTAATAGACACCCTTCCATCAAAAGGAGAAACACAAGTCAGAGACAAACTTCTCCATCAGTTAGTGTTTTCACACAGGAAGAAATTCCTCTGTGGTTTCTCTGTCTACCCTTGTGGCTTTCCCAGATAGTTTAACACACTGGAAAACAACTGCCAAGTCACCAAGCTCTTGTCCTGAAGTAAGACATGGCTATAAGACGCCATGTGGTGTTTTTCCCCTAAGTTTCTCATATATTGCTGATGTTTTTATCTTGAATCCTGATGTACTCTTCAAATGATTAACGTGCTAGTGGAAACTGTCAATGAACCGTTAGGATCTCTACAAATCTGTGCGTGCCTGCTGAGTTGTTTCAGCTGTGTTCAATTCTTTGTGACCCCGTGGCCTGTAACCCGCCAGGCTCCTCTGTCCGTGGAGATTCTGCAGGCAAGAATACTGGAGTGGGTTGCCATGGCCTCCTCCAGGGGATCTTCCTGACCCAGGGATCAGATAGGAGCGTCCTGCTGCTCCTGCGTGGCAGGTGGGTTCTTTACCTCTGAGCCACCAGAGACATGCCTTATTTCCCTGTATGTATAAGGTAACTTGAGTCAATGAGAAGAACACCGTGTATCAGAATAGACTGTGTTTGGAGTTGTTATCAGAGAAGACAATGGCACCCCACTCCAGTACTCTTGCCTGGAAAATCCCATGGATGGAGGAGCCCTGGAAGGAGTTGTTACAAGAAAGAAGAAAAGGGTTAAAAAAGGCCAAAGGCACCATCTAATGGAAAGACCAGGCATCGCTGTGTTCCTGCTCTGCGCCGGCTTCCCCAGGAAATGGACTTCAGACCCCCAGACAGAGCTTCTCCTTCTCGGGAGGAAATGAGGGTCAGTTTGTGATTGGACCAGGGAGTTTATGGGATTGGAAGGTGGATGTGAAGGTCTGAAGGAAGGCCATGTGTTCTCGATTAAGGAGTTCTTATACAGTTGGGGCTTCTCTGATAGCTCAGTTGGTAAAGAATCTGCCTGCAATGCTGGAAACCCCGGTTCGATCCCTCGGTTGGGAAGATCTGCTGGAGAAGGGAAAGGCTACCCACTCCAGTATTCTGGCCTGGAGAATTCCATGCATTGTCTTGGCCATGGGGTCACAAAGAGTCTGACACGACTGATCAATTTTCACTTTCATACAGTTGAAGTGGCAAGAAATACTTAAACCTTTTGAATTGCTTAGGGAAGGATTTCCAGAAATAAGAAGAATTCCTTTTAATTCGGGCTGCAAGCTAACATGTGAAAGGGTCCATGAGGATCTCTGTCAATAGGAGGGTAAGAAAAAATTGAGAGGCTTCCCCAATGGCTCAGCAGTAAAAAATCTGCCTGCAATGCAGGAGACATAAGGGACTTGGGTTCAACCCCTGGGTAGGGAAGATCCCCTGGAGGAGGGCATGGCAACCCACTCCAGTATTCCTGCCTGGAGAATCGCAGACAGAAGAGGGTGGACAGCAAGAGGGGAGTCTGAGGGGAGCCTACTGTGGTCTGAAGATCTGTGTCTCCCGGGAGGGTCTTAGGTCATGAGGATGGAGCCCTCATGGGTGGGATTAGTGCCCTATAGCAGAGGCCCCAGGGGACTCCTACCCTGTCTGCCCTGAGGACCCTGAGATAATGGGCAATGGCACAGAAGCTCACTTTTCTTTAGTCCTCGTCACAGAAGATGAAGCTATGCTTACACTCCCATTCCCCTGCATTTCAGACCAGCTTTTCAATACCTGTCCTGTGGCGATATTCCCCACAATATTTCTCCCTGGTCCTCCAGTTTACCTTAAGTTAGTGTTCTCTTCATCTTTAGTTCTTATTCTTCCTCTTCCCTCATGTGTAGGATTTACTGCTTTCCTTTGTAAATAAGAATCATAGGGTCCTCTTTTAACGACAGACCTGCTTTCAAGGTTAGGTTTGGAGACCCTGATCACTTCCTGTAAGCCTCATTTCTTGTTATTGTTTTCTTGTTGTTATTGTTCACAGTGGGAGAGGAGGAGCGATCATCTGTAAGTCCTCAACCTGAACGCACTTAATTCTTTTCTTTATTCTTCACTTTGCCCACACCCTCTCTTAACTTCACTCCCACTTCAGTCCACTTGCAGACTTCTACCCCCACAGGAGCAGAACAGAAAGGAAATTCCACATTATCTTCCTTCCTTCCTTCCTTCCTTCCTTCCTTATTTTCACAGTATAGGGCATGTTCCATCCACCCTTCCTCACCACCACCCTTCCTAATTGTGGGCTCTCATGGACTCCAGAGAGGTCATGTGTGGTGTCTAAGTCCTCCATTTTAAAAGATTTATTTCACAATATATTTAGTCCAATGGATGTACATAGTAAATAACCCATAAATAAAAGATCAGCAAATGAATAGTTGAAGCACACAATATAAATAAATAATTTGTTGTGGAATTATTAGCATTAAATATTGACTCATTACTGGAAAAACCCAGAAACTAAATCCCTTTGTGTAGATAACCCTGCTTTTATATAACCAACACGCTGCATAAGGACAGTTGAAAATAAAATATGGTTTAATGTAAGTAGTAGGATAAGAAGGGACAGGAGATTTAGGGCCATTTAGATCAATCTTCTAATGATATTTGACCCTTAAATGTGATTTTATGATATTAATGCCTGGAAACAACCCTGAAGCTATTGGGGATTTCAGTTCACGTAGTGGATATTGGGCACTGGGATTTTCTTGCCCAAACCTGTTGGAAGATTAATGGAACTGGTTGATGTTTCCTCAAAGGGTACCATACATCCTATCATTTTGTGAGAGACAGGACAACTCCTGAGATAACAAACAATGAGAACTTCTCCTTTGAAACAAACCTCAATTTCAGTTGCAAATTGATGGGACCATTGCAAAGAACAAAATAGTTGCATCATTTAGATTTTTTTTTTTTGCCACACTGAAAGTTTTCATTTTATAATTTCAAATCTGTAAAGACATCAGTTATGTTTTCTCTGAATGTATTTCTTCCCACTCATTTTAAATTAAAAATGGAGAAGGAAATGGCAGCCCACTCCAGTATTCTTGCCTGGAGAATCCTGTGGATGGAGGAGCCTGGTGGACTGCTTGTCCATGGGGTTGCACAGAATTGGACACGACTGAGGCAACTTAGCATAGCATGCATGCATGCTTCCATTAGAAAAAGATCTAAGTGAGAGTTTAAGGTTTGGAATTAGAATGATGGAATTCAGAGCCCATCTTTACCATATATACTGACTGTAAGACCTTTGTCTGCTTAATCTTTAGTTTTCTCAGATTTATATATAAGATTAAGGATAAGGCAAGCATATTTCCATACAATAAAAATATTTACTTCATAGGATTATTATGAGGATTAAAAGAAACAATGAGTGTAGATAACTCCTGGCACTCAGTAAGCACTTGAGAAATGATTGGCATTGCTACTACTTAAAATAAAGGCCTAATTAGCATCAGAAAAGTAATTACTCATCCTACTAAACCTAAGGACCAGCTTGACTTGAACAACTGTAGCTAAGTCTATTCTGGGTCAAAGAAAGAACTCTAGCTTCTATTTGGGAAAGGTGAATTGGGGCAAATAAATGCTCACTCTGTCAGGAAGAATTAGGAGACAGATAGGGGAGCCCATACCCACATGAATGTATAGAGATGATGCTGGAAGTGGGTGCCCAACCCTCTGCCACGGGCTGGGAGATCAAGAGACCCAAGTCAAAGAAGCAGAAACCCACTCCCAAGTCTCACATGCATTGAGTAGTATTAAAAATAACTTGATGCTTAAGAAAAAAAAAAAAAAAAACAACTTGTTACACTCACCGTCTCTTTCCATTTTCATTGCAAACCTGTGAACAAGGTATTATTCAGTTATCAAGAGGGGAAACTCAGGGTCCAGGGCTGCTGAGTACATCGCTGCTGGGACAGGACCGCATCTCCGTGATGACCTGCCCGTCTGTCTCTTCTGAGCTGTCTGTGGCAGACAGCTCCAGCACCATCTCCCAGGAGGGGCTGATGCTCAACCGTGATGGTTTCTAGGAAACGCCATTTGTTATATAAGAAACTTATGGAAACACGTGAGCAGGAGACCTTGGTATTTCCACTGAGGCTGTTGGTCTGGGGTCACTGCTTTCTCTGCATCCGTCTCCTCAGCTTTACTGGATTCTACTTTTCTCTGGCAGTTCCCTCACTTACTTGTGTCTTTATTACTACTTTTCTTTTGCTGCTGCTCCTTGCAGAGACTCTGCAAGCTCTGGATTAATTCCTGCTCTTGCTAATTTGCCTTCAATTTTCAACACTTGAAATGAATGAAGAAAAAAAAAAGACAGAAAATATCAGCAAAAACATAGGATTTATGTTTTAAAGTCAAATAAAAGTATAAACACAAAAACCACAATTGTATTAAAAGAGCAAAATACACCTAAGAGATGGATCCAGTAGTGGAGAAGAAAGGACAGAGAATGGAATCCATAAATGTGAAATCAGTAGGAATCACCCAATCTGAACAACAAAGAAGGAAAAAAGTAAGCAGAGCTTTGGGGGCTTTTGGGATAGAACATTCAACATTTGTCTTCTTGAAGTCTCAGAAGGAGACAAAGCAAGTAGGGCTATAAGTTATTGGAAGAAATAATGGATGAAACTTCCCAAATTTGGCAAAAGATATGAACCTACAGTAGAGTCAAGAAGCTAAATAAACTTCAGACAGCATTCATGCCCCCACAAAAGTGCAGAAAGATACAAAATAAGACAACTTTTGAAAGCAAATATTTAGAAAAATTCCTGAAGACAATGCAAGAAATGACAAAAGATTTCTTATTTGGAACCATGGAACCCAGAAGCAAGTAGCACAATGTTTTTAAAGTGCTGAAAGAAAAAAATTGTCTATTGCAAGTTCAATATCTGGTGAAACTATCCCACAGAAAGGAAAGGGGACTGAAATTATATAAGGGAAAACTCAAAGTGTCAGACACCCTTACAGAGTTTGGCTAAAGGAAGTCCTTCAGATGGAAATAAACTAACAAGTGTATGTACCTTGGAACATCAGGAAGGGAGAAGATAGAACAGAAATACTGGTGTGTGCAAAAGAACATTCTTCTCATGGCTTTTATAAAACATATTTGATCATTCAGTTATTGCTCCATCTGATCCTCAAGACCAACCTTTGCTGAGATTTTGATGAGAATTTTATTAAACCTATAGATAAGTCTCAAGAGAATTCACCTGGGATATATGATCCAGACCAAAGAGAGCTATGTTCACACAAAGACCTGTGCATGAATGTCCATAGCAACTTCCTTTGTCATAAGCAAAACCTGGAATAAACTGAGAAGCAGCTAGTTAGCAATAAAGATAAATGCACTGGTGATGCACATAAAGACTTGGATGAATCT
The DNA here is from genome assembly GCA_006410935.1 of Redunca redunca. Classification (NCBI taxonomy): domain Eukaryota; kingdom Metazoa; phylum Chordata; class Mammalia; order Artiodactyla; family Bovidae; genus Redunca; species Redunca redunca. The sequence continues at coordinate 1,799,317 of SJYQ01000165.1, read as the reverse complement.
ACAGAGAAACGCTGAGTGAGAAAAGCCAGTCCCAAAGATGGGACTGTGTGGTCCCATTTGGGTAACATTTTTCAAAGACAGCATTTCAGAAAAGCATGATCGCTTAGTGGTTGCAAGTGTTGGAGATAGAGGAAAGGAGGTGTGTCAACTAAGCCTATTGTATTTTCTCTGCTTTCTGCTCTTTTGCTTTCTGGGGGCCTTACTGATCTTGGGGAGATTGCCCATCCCAGGAACTGCTAATTCCTAGAGGTTGCAGACCCTTGGTGCACACCCTTCATATGAAGAACAATCAATCCAGATTCTACACTCCTGCTACTTAGTCGCTCAGTTGAGTCCTACTCTTTGCGACCCCATGGAGTGTAGCCCTGCAGGCTCCTCAGTCCATGGGATTCTCCAGGCATGAATACCAGAGTGGGTTGCCCTGCCCTTCTCCTTGAGGTCTTCCTGACCCAGGGATCTGATTCACCTCTCCTGTGGTTCCTAAATTGTAGACAGATTCTTTACCACTGAGTCCCTAGGGGAGCCCATAAAAGTGTATGCCTTGTTTAAATTATTTTGTCTAAATGTAGTTTCATGACTTGAAAATTCCCTGAAACAATCATAAAAACATTCAGAGATAGCAGTTAAGTCTAGCAGTGTTTTGCTTAAGGAGTAACATGTCTAGAAGTTGTATCATTTGTTGACTGTCTCTCATCATGAGTTGTCTGTGAAGGAGCAGCCTATTGGAGAACATCTGGTGCAATCCTTAATATCTGGGCAAAAGGTGGACAAGCCAAGAGGCAAGCACACATTCCTGCAAGTGTAGAAGGGCACAGTTTACCTCTCTATTAACAGGGGTGAGGGAATCTAAACAGGAGTTAGAGGAGCACCCTGCAGAGAACAGGTGATGGAAGCTCACATTTCCAAAAATAAAGTAAATCTAGGGAAAGAGTCACAGTTCTCCAAAGAGAAACTATTCAGTATCTTCCTCAGATGGAATCTGATATCACAGTGCTTGTGAGCAAGGACTCAACCCCAGGTGAGTCCTGCCACACACAAGCAAATCCAGGCTTAGTGTAGAAATGCCTCATTGAAGAAGTGTTTGCAGCAGGGAGAACTCTCAGACCACACGATCTGCCAGGGTCTCGAGGATCAGTTAGAGATAGGCTGCCCTTTCATAGGGAAGAGTGAACAGACTAGAAATTCTGGGAGTGGGAGGGTGGCAGGGCTTGTGGAATATGAGATGGTTCATCCACAGGCGGTGTTTTCCCCTGAGGACAGCAATTCTGGGAGGTGCTTTTGGTGCAGTGTTGGGGGGTGGGGCACTGCTCCATCTTCTGATGCTTGGGGCGAGCTCATGTTGTTGTTGTACAGTCACTCAGTCATGTCCGATTCTCTGCAACCCCCTGGACTGCAGCATGCCAGGCTTCCCTGTCCTTCACTATCTCCCAGAGTGTGCTCAAACTCATGTCCACTGAGCCAGTGATGTCATCCAACCATCTCATCCTTGGTTGGCCCCTTCTCCTTCTGCCCTTAATCTTTTCCAGAATCAGGATCTTTTCCAATGAGGCAGCTCTTCACATCAGGTGGCCAAAGTGCTAGAGCCCATGTCCAAGGGTAAATGAAAGACTCCTGGCTACAGGTTGTCGATTCAAGATAGCAGGCATTTTGCCCGTGTTGTTCAGGGGACAAACAGTTCTGCTAATTATTTATGAGACCAACAGTGGGAGTTTGGAAGGTACATGCCTGGCCTTGTCATGAAAGAAAGAAAGTGCAAGTGAAATCACTCAATTGTGTCTAACTCTTTGTGACCCCATAGACTGTAGCCCACTAGGCTCCTCCATCCATGGGATTCTCCAGGCCAAAATACTGGAGTGGGTTGCCATTTCCTTCTCCAGGGGATTTTCCTTCTCCAGGGATCGAACCTGGGTCTCCTTCATTGCAGGCAGATTCTTTACCATCTGAGCCACCAGTCCTTGTCATAGGCCATGTCTATCTGCATCTCCCGGGGAAGGCAGTTCTCTGCAGTGATTCATGTCCAGAAAGGCAAAAGGGCCAGGGCTTCTTCACGGGGGCACAGGGCTCAGGAAAGGTCAGCCTCATGTCTCCACAGCTGGTCCTCAGTTTCTGCTCGGGGGCTGCTTCCAAACACAGCATCCTGCATTCACTGATGGGCTTTGTCTCACGGAGGGAGTGGAGACAGCAAGGACTGATGACGGAGAGACACTGAGCTCGGGACAGACATCAAAGCCTGGTACACATTGCAGGGAGCAGAGAAAGATTACACGGAAAGAGCAAAAGAATATGATTTTTTTTTTAAGTGGGCTTTGGGGCCAAAGATGCTGCTGCTGATGGTTTTGCTGCTCTGTTTTCTCCATGATGGGCCTCTTGTTCTTCCCTGGGCCTGATGTTTTTACAGTGGTTTCTATAGACCGGATGTTTGAGTAACCCCTCCTCAAATTCTGATGTGGAAGTGCATTCCCCTAATGTGAGGGGATTAGGAGGTGTGGTCTCTGGGAGGTGATTATGTCATGAGGGTGGGGCCTTTCCGCCTCCACCAGAGAGGGACACAGCCAGCAGAGGGGGGCCTCAGCAGACCCCGAATCTGCCAACACCTTGATCTTGGACTTCCACCTCCACAGCTGTGAGGAGTAGCTTCTGATGTTTTCAAGCCAGCCAGAGTATGGTACTTTTGTTATCACAGCCCAAGCAGACTGAGACAGTGGTGCTATTTCTGGGTATCAGCAATGGGGTACCCCCAACACACACACACACACACACACACACACACACACCTGTCCCAGTGGTGCAGACAGCCAACACAGATTAAGGACAGAAGGCCAGGGTGGGTCGAGTGACAGTTAACCCAGGGTGTCTCCGTGCCCCTGGTAAAACCCAGGAAAGCAGATCTCAGACTACGTGGTCTGTGCTTTGACCATGTGATATTCCAGGTGGGAAAACCATTTCCTAATAAAAGTGATGGAAACTCAGTCACTCTGACACCTAAAGCTAGACTGTACCAAGCTCTAGAACTGTGATAAAGAAAATTCTTGTCCTGGCAGGCAAGAGGGATTAAATCAACACACTCTAACGGTCCAAGAGAGAAGCAGTAATTCTCCCTGATGTTTTCTGACACTGCTCCCTTACCAACAGAGCCTATGTTATTTGTGAAAGTTCTGGTTGTTTCATTTTTTTCAGCACAAGATGAGCATTTTTTCAGGATGATGTAATATACTTCATTACAGCTTTATTTCTAAACTAAGGAATTATTTACATCAGGGTTGGATATTTTGGGGAGAGTGGACTGTCTCTTCAGGAAGATGAACACACACACACACACACACACACACACACGTAACACAAACTCGCAAGCCCTGTGAATGGTCATTCAGTCACCTGAGAGCATAGTGCACGCATTCAGGTTGGCGTCCTTTTTTGTGTAATATTTAAAATCTAGAGTTTACTTGTGCATCTGGAAGAGTCCCTTAAATTAGTAAGCATTTTAATATTTTGAAGGAAGATACTTGGTGGTGGTATTTATCAGTCTTGCTTTCAGTGAGGCATTTTTGCAGAACCATTTGAAATCTGTGAATGTTCAGAGCTGCCTTTAAGAAAAATTGCCAACAGACTGCCCCAGACTGTGGCTTTGGGCAGGTTGATTCCACCCCCCAACCCCACTTCCTTATGTGGAAGCTGCTGTGCCTGTGACCAGCGCTACTGTGAGGGCAGTGAGGTGATGTGTGAACGCAGAACCCAGGGGCCGGGCTCTGTGCTGTGTGCCGCTGTGTGCACAGGGCTGGGTGAAACGCTGACTGTGTTGTCAGACCTCAACACAGGTTTATTGAGTAAACTTGGGAGTATCTCTCATAATTTTCTCGCCTATAGAATGAAGGGGATTATACTATCTGATGTCTAGTGTTCAAATCTATAAAGAGCAATATTGTGTAGGAACCTGGAATGTTTGGTCCATGAATCAAGGCAAATTGGAAGTGGTCAAACAGGAGATGGCAAGAGTGAACATCGACATTCTAGGAATCAGCGAACTAAGATGGACAGGAATGGGTGAATTTAACTCAGATGAGCATTATATCTACTACCATGGGCAGGAATCTGTTAGAAGAAATGGAAGTAGCCATTGTAGTCAACAAAAGAGTCAAAAATGCAGAACTTGGATGCAATCTCAAAAACGACAGAATGATCTCTGTTCATTTCCAAGGCAAACCATTCAATATCACAGTAATCCAACCCTATGCCCTGACCAGTAACACTGAAGAAGCTGAAGTTGAACGGTTCTATGAAGTCTTATAAGACCTTCTAAAACTAACATCCCCAAAGATATCCTTTTCATTATAGGGGAATGGAATGCAAAAGTAGGAAGTCAAGAAACACCTGGAGGCAAATTTAGCCCTGGAGTACAGAATGAAGCAGGCCAAAGGATAATAGAGTTCTGCCAAGAGAATGCACTGGTCATAACAAACACCCTCTTCCAACAACACAAGAGAAGACTCTACATATGGAAATCACCAGATGGTCGACACTGAAATCAGATTGATTATATTCTTTGCAGCCAAAGATGGAGAAGGTCTATAGAGTCAACAAAAACAAGACTAGGAGCTGATTATGGCTCAGATCATGAGCTCCTTATTGGCAAATTCAGACTTAAATTGAAAAAAATGGGGAAAACCACTAGACCATTCGGGTATGACCTAAATCAAATCCCTTATGAGTATACAATGGAAGTGAGAAGTAGATTTAAGGGACTAGATCTGATTGGCAGAGTGCCTGATGAACTATGGACAGAGGTTCGTGACACTGTACAGGAGATAGGAATCAAGACCATCCCGAAGAAAAATAAATGCTAAAAGGCAAAATGACTGGGTGAGGAGGCCTTACAAATAGCTGTGAAAAGAAGGGAATCAAAAGCAAAGGAGAAAAGGAAACATATACCCATTTGAATGCAGAGTTCCAAAGAATAGCAAGAAGAGATAAGAAAGCCTTCTTCAGCGATCAATGCAAAGAAATAGAGGAAAACAACAGAATGGGAAAGACTAGAGATCTCTTCAAGAAAATTAGAGATACCAAGGGAACATTTCGTGCAAAGATGGGCTCAGTAAAGGACACAAGTGGTAGGGACCTAACAGAAGCAGAAGATATTAAGAAGTGGTGGCAAAAATACACAGAAGAAATGTACAAAAGACAGCTTCATGACCCAGATAATCACAATGGTGTGATCACTCACCTAGAGCCAGACATCCTGGAATGCAAAGTCAAGTGGGCCTTAGGAAGCATCACTACGAACAAAGCTAGTGGAGGTGATGGCATTCCACTTGAAATAGCATTGAGCTATTTCAAATCCTGAAAGATGATGCTGTGAAAGTGCTACACTCAATATGCCAGCAAAGTTGGAAAATTCAGCAGTGGCCAAAGGACTGGAAAAGGTCATTTTTCATTCCAATTCCAAAGAAAGGCAATGCCAAAGAATGCACAAACTACCACACAACTGTACTCATCTCACACGCTAGTAAAGTAATGCTCAAAATTCTCCAAGCCAGGCTTCAGCAACACGTAAACCATGAACTTCCAGATGTTCAAGCTGGTTTTAGAAAAGGCAGAGGAATCAGAGATCAAATAGCCCACATCAGCTGGATCGTTGAAAAAGCAAGAGAGTTTCAAGAAAACATATATTTCTGCTTTATTGACTATGCTAAAGCCTTTAACTGTGTGGGTCACAATAAACTGGAAAATTCTGAAAGAGATGGGAATACCAGACCACCTGACCTGCCTCTTGAGAAATCTGTATGCAGGTCAGGAAGCAACAGTTAGAACTGGACATAGAATAACAGACTGGTTCCTAATAGGAAAAGAAGTATATCCCTGCTTATTTAACTTATATGCAGAGTACATCATGAGAAATGCTGGGCTGGAAGAAGCACAAGCTGTAATCAAGATTGCCAGGAGAAATAGCAATAACCTCAGATATGCAGATGACACCACCCTTATGGCAGAAAGTGAAGAAGAACTAAAGAGCTTCTTGATGAAAGTGAAAGAGGAGAGTGAAAAAGTTGGCTTAAAGCTCAACATTCAGAAAACAAAGATCATGGCATCTGGTCCCATCACTTCATGGCAAATAGATGGGGAAACAGTGGCTGACTTTATTTTTCTGGGCTCCAAAATTACTGCAGATGGTGATTGCAGCCATGAAATTAAAAAACACTTACTCCTTGGAAGGAAATTTATGACCAACCTAAACCTAGACAGAATACTAAAAAGTAGAGACATTACTTTGCCAACAAAGGTCCGTCTAGTCAAGGCTATGGTTTTTCCAGTGGTCATGTATGGATGTGAGAGTTGGACTATAAAGAAAGCTGAGCACCAAATAATTGATGCTTTTGAACTTTGGTATTGGAGGAGACTCTTGAAAGTCCCTTGGACTACAAGGAGATCCAACCAGTTCATCCTAAAGGAAATCAGTCCTGGGTGTTCATTGGAAGGACTGATGTTGAAGCTAAAACTCCAGTACACTGGCCACCTGATGCGAAGAGCTGACTCATTTGAAAAGAGATCCTGATGCTGGGAAAGATTGGGGGCAGGAGGAGAAGGGGATGGCAGAAGATGAGATGGTTGGATGGCATCACCGACTCAATGGACATAGGTTTGGGTGGGCTCTGAGAGTTGGTGATGGATCGGGAGACCTGGTATGCTGTGGTTCATGGAGTGGCAAAGAGTCGGACACGACCGAGCTGAACTGAATTGGCCCCTCCTAACTGGGCTTTTTCTCACTTAAAATAGTGAAATCTTGTTGTGTTCTACTGTTTATAGACAGTTTTATAGACAGTTTTAGACCTTTTACCTCCTGGGGCCCTCAGGATCCTGGTCACACCCCTCATGTTCATTCACACCTCAGCGTTTCCAGCAACAGAGGAACGTGAACAATTGCCAAGTCAATACAACTGGGTCTAATTCTTAGTAATAACATTTGTGTATACCGATCTTTTAAGTTTCAACAGTGTTTTCCTGTATAATGTTTATGGCAGCCTCAAAATTACATGGGTCAGACAAGTGTGAGTGGCGTAGGTATTTTTAGACTAAAAGAATTCAGACCGAATGAGACTAAATGTCCTGGATCCTCACAGCTGGCCTGTGTGGACCCGGGGACTCAGACCCTGGCCTCCTGGCTCCTGTCGGTTCACTCTCACTCTTCCCTCCTCCAACACCAGCTCTGCCCAACCAGGCTGAGCCCAGTTTCTTCCCCCAGAGTCTCTGCTCAGAGGGAGGAGGGCCAGGCTCCCACTCAGCTGCTTCGGTGTTTCCTCAGCCAGAATCTACCCTCCCCTCCCAAACCTCAGAACTCAAAGGAGCTCTCTCCTAAGAGATGCAGTCTGCAATGGACTTTCTCCCCCACTAACAAAAGGAGCAGTTGAGCATTTGTAACTCAGCGTCCTGGGGGATTGAATAGGGATGTGTGTGTGTGTATCTGTATGTGTGTGTGTCTGAACAGACATGTGTGACTGTATGTGTGTCCCTATGTGTGTGTTTGTGGGTCCATTTATATTTTCTCCCTGAATCTACCCCATAAGAATTAGGCCCTGGTGTCTAGATAGTTGGGCATTATAGGTGGCTCTCGTCATAAAGAAACCGCCTGCCAATGAAGGAGATGTAAGAGATGTTTGATTCCTGGGTCAGGAAGATCCTCTTGAGGAGGGCATGGCAACGCACTCCAGTATTCTTGCCTGGAGAATTCCATGGACAGAGGAGGCTGAAGGGCTGCAATGCATGAAGCTCACACAGAGCTGGACGTGAATGAAGTGACAGGGCACACGCATACATGGCGTAGAGCATCCATTTAGAGATGGAAGATGTTAATGGTCGCAGCCGGTACAGTGGTCTTCTGCTGCCTTGGATGGGTGAGGTATGATCAGCCCCCTTCACAGACCACGGCCTTCTTTTCTCTAGAAACAGAAAACCACAGTCCTCACTGGTCATCTTTCCACTGAGTGTGCAAGGGCTTAACATTCATGTCGGGAGCACACTGAGGGAATTTAGTTTCTTGTTACCTTAACCGTGAAAAAATTTATATAGTTTTAAAGATTAATTTCTGTTTATAGTTATTCCATAATATTGACTATATTTCTCATGCTGTACAGTACATTCTTGAATCCATCTTATATTACCCTTATACTCCCCCCTCCCTCTCCTCACTAGTAACCACTAGTTTGTTCTCTGAATCTGTGAGTCTTCAGCTTTCATGTTATATTTACTAGCTTGTTGTATTTTTTAGATTCGACATTTACGTGGTATCATACAGTATTTATCTTTCTCTGTCTGACTTATATAGAACAGTATAATGCCCTCCAAGTTGCTGGAAATGACAAATTTTTGTTCTTTTTTTATGATTGTGTAACATTACTTTGTCTGTTGACGTATGTTGTCTTAGGTTGCTCCCATGTCTTAGGTACTGTAAATAATGCAGTTATGAACATTGTAGTGTGTATATTTTTTCGAGTTAGTATTTTTGGTTTTGTTTTTGGATGTATACCCAGGAGTAGAGTTGCTGGATCATGAGGTAGTTCTATTTTTAGGTTTTTTGAGAAACCTCCATGCTGTTTTCCACAGTGGCTGCACCAGTTTACACCCCCACTGTAGAAGCGTTCTGTTTTCACTGAGTGTATGATGGACACGGTCTGGGATCTATTGAGGTGGGTCACTGTGGCACCAGGGGAGGGGTGCTGGTGGAGATGCCATGGGCAGGCCACTCTGATCCCCAAGCCATTGACCATATCTCATGTCACATTTTGGGCTTCCCAAGTGGCCCAGTGGTGTGGAACCTACCTGCCAATGCAGGAGACTCGGGTTCAATCTCTGGGTCGGGAAGATCTCCTGGAGAAGGAAATGGCAACCCACTCCAGTATTATTGCCTGGAGAATCCATGAGCTACAGTCCATGAGCTTGCAAACAGTCAGACACAACTGAGTGACTGGGCACACACAGACACCTCCCCATCTAACCCAGCAGGAACTAGGTGACCTTCCCATAATCAAATGGTGCATATTCAGCAAATACAAACTCATGTTAGAATAAGCAAACCTGGGTCTATGATGAAAAATAAAAAGTCTTCCAACAAAATATGTGTTTGAGAATTCTTTATGTATATATCCCTCCAAACATGTTCATGTATTTTTCATCCTCACCAACAATGGGTTTTCATCTTTTAAGCCTGTATGTGATTCTCATCTGTCCTTCATGGTCAACTGAGGATCTTGACAAAGCAGAGAATCTTTAGTAGCAGCCCCAGAGATGATATGTCATGAGAAAAGCTGATACCTTTTACTTGAGTTCCACCCTATTTCTTATAATTACTTATGTGGCCCAGGACATGTTAATTCATCTTTCAGAACCTGTGTTTGCATGTGATCACATACTTTGCACTTAATGGTCGTGTTAGTAGGGTGTCTCTCTCTTCTAACTGTGCAGAAAGGAGCCATGTCTCATACCTTTGTATCGTGGCACTTATTGCAAAGTCCTACACGTGTCAGACGGAGAAGGCAGTGGCACCCCACTCCAGTGCTCTTGCCTGAAAACTCCCATGGATGGAGGAGCCTGGTGGGCTGCAGTCCATGGAGTCGCTAAGAGTAGGACACGACTGAGTGACTTCACTTTCACTTTTCACTTTCATGCATTGGAGGAGGAAATGGCAACCCACTCCAGTGTTCTTGCCTGGAGAAGCCCAGGGACAGGGAAGCCTGGTGGGCTGCCGTCTGTGGGGTCGCACAGAGTTGGACACGACTGATGATGATGTGTGACACATGTCAGGAGCTCCACGTAAATTATGCTACTGCTATTCCTTTGCTTTTTTTGGTTACTGCTATTTCTGTTAATAATGTGAGCAGTCACTTCCTCTTTGGAGTCTGACTGCAGCATGGATCCAGGTTTAAAAGCAATAACCCAAGAATTGACTGTTTTGCAGTCATTCCAAGGATGATGATTATTGGTTTTTAAAGAAACGTTCCCAATAGGAAAGATTTTTGTATATACGGTTTCAGCAAGTATTTTCCAGGATCTTCTTTCAGTCAATAAGAAAGAAAGGACAGTCCTTCAGGGAAAGGGCTATCAAAGTGTATTTAAATTTAGAGGCAAAGCTAAAAACAATGAGAGCCTGGGCTCTCTAACAGGATGAAGACAAATGCAATGGTTTGTACCTACAGCCGCTGTCGAGATGGTTTATGTCTCTGTGGTGAGGGGGTGAGGGCTGTTTATTGTGTCCATTTCTTTGCAGGTCATTCTGGTCAACATTTTTTTAATATTATAATTTTGAATACTTTTCCCAGAAACAACTCACTGAACCTAAACAGAAACATTTAAACGCACGTCACCTTACAGTCAAGTGAAGAGCAGGGAAACACCGAGGATAAGGAACGTAAGAAAGAACCAGAGAACTTTAGACATAGCGCACACATTCGCCCAACTCTGTTTTGCAGATAAGAAAGTGGTCTCAGAAGTGGCGTGGCTTTTCCAAGAGCATAAAGCTCGAGACACATTTGATCTGAGTTGGCCCTTCTGAAATTTAGTTTCATTGGAGAATGGTTATCAGTAGAAGTCCTGGGGAAAAGCCAGCCGTCAGTCTCATGATCTTGGGGTCACTGAAACTAGATAAGCATTTATTTGTCTTTTCATGATAATTATTTAGCTTTGGAGGCAACTTTGAGTCTGTCCTCAAGGATTTAGTGGCCTCAGTATTAGACAGAGCTGGTGGTGATTGAAAGTTCCTCTACCCCAAGTCTGCCTCAGTGCAAGAGGGAAGCATTGCTAATGACCTTTAAGAATGTCCTTTCTCCCACCGCTGGACCGAGCGGCTCCAGCTCACTGGTGTTGTACAAGCCAGGAGTGAGGCAGCCTTTCCTTTAAGTGAGGAGTGGGTCTTAAACATCAGAGTCAATACCACCTGCGGTCTCCCCTCCATGGATTCCTCCTGGATTCACCTTGCGACAACCTGAGGGAGTTTGACGAATATCTTTTTCTCCCACCCAAATCCAGCTTGCCACTCCTAAAATACGGATCCAAACAGATGGAGAGCCTTTCTCCATCTGGGTGCCTTCTCTCCTCCTTCTGGGACTGAAGGGAGAGAAAAGGAAATGATATTTTTAAGAATTTTGTATACATCAGCCACTGTGCTTATATTGTTGCTTTCTCTAAGTCTATTGGGTAAATAGCATTTTACATATTTTCTGAGAAGCAAACATATGCAAATTAAGTGTTTTTTCTTTCTTTCTTTCTTTTTTTTTTTTAAAAAAAAGATCCCTTGCTCAGAAAGTCAGATACAGGATACAAAGCCAGTATTTTAACTCAAAGTCCACCCTGTTCGCTGTACCAGTGGTTCTCAGAGAACAGTCCTGGCACGCATGCCTCATCTGGAGACCTGGTGGAAAGGTGATTCTTGGGCCCCATCCTGGATAGGCTGAATCAGAAACTCTGGGGCTGGGGGTCTGCATCCCAACAGGTCTTCCACTTCATTCCCATGCACGACGAAGCCCACAGTCTGCACCCTTTTGTTCAGCTTCCTGCTAGTGAAAGGAGACAGGGTCTAATTCTCTCCTTTCCCAATGGATCATTTACAGCATGGTTCATCTCTAGACTTAGACTTACTTGACACTTCGTAATTTCCTACATCCTAATGCCACTCTTCTAAGTCATTAACAAAAGGGGAAGTACTCCCCATGTGTGTATGTGTATGTGTGTATATGTATGTCGGTGTATACACACACACACACATATACACACAGTTAAAGGTATTACTTTATTAGAAAAACAGGGGAAAGTGCTCAGCTTATTTATTTTAAGCCAGCCAATGAGAATAGTTTAAAAAATTAAAACTTACACGAATAAATAGTCACACAGGGTCACAGAATCTTCTTTCAGTGCAAATGGTCTGGCCTGGAGGATGCTCCCAGCAAGACTGTGTTCTGGTGTTTCTGGGGGGAGTGCTTCCTACATGCCTGGCTCAGTTTCTTCATCAACCAACACAGAGGTACCGGGAGTGTGGAGACTGGCAGACTGGCGTAGGGAAATGTAAGCTCCTTCGTGAGGGAGGGGCAGCGAGGAGGGTTTTAAATATTGATATGGCAAAGCAAGACAGCAACCGCCTTGACAGTACCGTCCGGTCCTTAGTGAGATGTGACCTCCTACAGATCACTTCATTTCCTAATGCTTTGTTTCCTCATCATTGTGTGGGGAGCGGGGCAGTGATAAGCTTATGATAGAAATAAGATTCAGCATAAAGAGTTGTGCAAACAGTAAGTGATCATTTTACTCCGTTCTTACCCTTCGCCTGTCTCCCTACCATCCTTCTTGCTCTCCTAAGATGGGCATTGCCTTTAGGGAAACCCAAAACATTTGATGCCATCCCCACCCCTCTATGAAGGAGAGAGTTTCCCTAGTACCCTAGTCATCATCAGGTTTTGGTACATGCCATTAACAGAGTCAAAAGATGTCCCATTTAGCAATCACAGCAACACACCGCACTCTCAGAGACATCCATCCACGCAACACATGTATTTCTGGCTAATTAGCATTCTCATGTGAGCAAAGTTTTTCGTTTATAATTTTGTCTCAAGTACCTTATTCATATATTCTGTCCCTTTCTCAGGCATGGTTCACCTGCAGAAAAAAAACAAAAGAAAAACACTCTCCCTCTTCTGTTACAGCACTTTCCAGATGTCTGTGTTGTCCACTCTTCGCCTGAGTCATTACACGAGGTTAGGGGTGTCTTTATTGATCCCAGTATGTCAGACCCTCTTTGCCTTTATTGATTCCTCTACTCAGCTCTCATCCCTGGTGCCACTGATGTTTCTTGTGCTGCTCAGCCTGAGTCCCAAGGCCATGGAGAGCAGTATGCCTAGGATGGAAAAAGGAGGGAAAACATAAGCAAATTGTAAAAACTCAGTGCCCAAGTGCTCCTGGCCCCGCAGGCCAACACAGACATGTGGTCACAAAGCTGCCTGGTGTGAATTCCCTCTAATCCCATTTGGTTAATACGGCTCTAAATATCTGGCATTTGAGTTAGATATAAATCAAGGCTTTCAAAGTCATTTAAAAATAACAAGGGGAAAAAGCCTCTAGGAACCTAAGAGTAGGCTTCATCTATAGCCTGATTACCTGATGGATGCAAGAGTGTTCTGGAGGGGCTTTCAGAACCCAGGCAGGGAACCTCAGATGAGATAAGAGACCAAGGGACTGTGGCTTTCCCTGCAAAAACCCAACAAGAAAAGCTCGACGCTAGGTGGCAGCAGCGCCCCACGATTGCGTTCCAGACCAGCCCAGCCTGGAGATCTTGGGGGGAAACAGCACACCACCAACACAGAGACAATCATATTGCAAAATCAGCCTGTCTTATTTGACAGCCACCCCATACCCTCTTCATACTTAGGACCAGAAATTCAGCATGGATCACTGCAACTCTCTGATATGTGATCTGGCCAAATACCGTGGGTAAATTAACAGCAGAAGTGGGTAAAGTTACTGGTTATGGGGATCACTCAAAGAATGGGAATTGGACAGATATTTCCCACTCCAGAGAAAGGAGATGGCATTTCAGATTTCAAGCAGAACCCAGGGGAGGTGGTGCTCAGCCTGAGGCTGGTCACAATAAGTGTGAGAGTGTTCAGTTACATAGGTGACGCTGAATGTTCCTAATAAAGTCAGAATCAACCTGAGTCCTAGACCAGGATGGTTAGAATTTGGAAACGGTTTTTAATGGCAGAAATCCTTCTTGGTGACACAAGTCATTAAGAAGGGCAGCGCAAAGACAAGACACCATTTCTCAAGAAGTCAGCTCTTTAGCTCCCCAAAGAGATTTTTTTTTTCTTTTTCTTTTCCTGATGAGGAGCTTGAAATGAACTATTTGGAGCACCTAATGGGTCTTAAAAAAGTGTTTTTGTTCACTTGCTGAGTTATAGGTACCATCTGCGGTCTGATTTAAGATCTCAGAAGGGGTGACATGCCTTTTTCGGCCGGAAGAATTTGAATTCCACTGAATTCCCCAAAGACTGAGCCATTCAGTCTTCTGTTCCCCCCACCCCCACCTAGGGGTGACGGGCAGAATAGGACTCAGGAAGTAGCAAACCCAAGTCATATCTGGGACTGCAGCTTTCAGAGAAGCAAACGTGCTGGTCCTCTTGAGATGCTCATCTCTGTCTGAGAGGGCAGCTCTGATGCAGGTCCAGGTGCTCCTGGTGCTGTGGGTAGACCCAGCCAACCACGCTTTGATTTAGCCCTTCCCTTCGTTTCCTGGATCACCATGGTGTTCCTACGGAGCCCAGTGACCACTGGGACAAGGGACCACTAAGAAAAACAGACGGGGGTCTAAAGCATTATGAACTTGTCAACCTATTTAATCTTGAAGACAAACTGATAAAATGCAGGTGGACTAAAGCTCATGACCCAGTGGGCTCTTCACCAAATCACCCCGCAATGTGGGCTATGCAGCATTTAGCACCGCTGGTGTGCAGACCCTTCTGGGTACAGGTGTGGGGTTTCCATGTTCTGGTTCCTCCAATTCCGTAAAGGAATTATTTAACCCATTTTGGTGGCGAATGGGGAATCCTTGAAATGCCCCTTTGCAGAAGGACTAGCATTCACCGGTGGCTTATATTTTCTATGAACCTTCCCCTAAAATGCCTTGTCTTGTCCCTCCGGATTGCATGGACACACCTCCTCTCTGGGGAGTTGGGTGAAAACGGGTTCATTCTGTCAACCACCGGGTTCCAGAGCTCTGCTCTCTGTCCCCTCGGTTCATCCCTTTGCAGATTCAGAAAAGAAGCTCTCCTTTCTCCGCAAGTCCTTACCCAACCCATTCCATTTCATATAGGGTTTCACCTGTAGGTGTGCCCACGGCGCCACCTCTCATCATCAGACCCCACCATCAGTCCTCGACAAACACCCTTCCTCATTTTGACTTTATGCCCAACCTCGGTTTGTGCGTGGTTGACCTAACTCAGGACATCAGAATAGCTCCTTGCTGTTTCGTCATCTTGACAAACACGATCTCGAAATCAAAAAAACCGAGGCTGATCTCCGCCCTTGGAGCTAGAGCCTCGGCGGTTCTCTTTGCCACTGCGTTTCTTTCCCAAGTTACGCCGGGGGGCTTCTCCCCGGCCAGGCACGAAGAGAGACCGGCGGATGGCGGCCAGCCTCTGCCCTCGCAGGACCCCTCCAGGTCGCCGAGCTCCCCGCTGGCTTGGCCTCGCCCGGGTCGGGGGCGCGGGCGTCCCCCGCCCGACGCCCAACAAGTCTCCTTCCCCAGCCTGTGCGCGGCGGCGCGCGGGCAGAGCGCGGGAGAGCGCGGCGCGGGGCGGCGCGGGGAGCCGGGCGCCCGAGGCCGGGCCGGGTCCGGGATGGCGCCGTCCCAGCTCCATCCCCTCTCGGTGGGAAGGGATGGTTGAGTCCAGCCGCCGCGGCAGCGGCTCCTTGCGCCGCGAGCAGCCTGTCTTCCGCGCTCCCCGCCTTCCCTCCCGAGCCTGCCTCTCCTCCCTCCCCCCGCGCCNGCCTGCCGCCCCCCGCGCCCCCTCCCTGCCTCCTGCCCCCCCTCCCGCGGCTCCCACTCGCTGGCTGCCTTTCCAGCTGCCTCCGCTCCGGGTCTCTCCGGCGGCGCGCGCTCCTCTCTCCGCCTCGCCCCCTCCCGCAGCCTCGCAGCCTCGGTGCCTTCCTGCCCGGCTGGGCGGGCGCTCGTCCCCGGCCCCGGCCCGGCAGCCCGGTGGCGGCGCTCGGAGCAGCTCAGCTCTGCCTGCAGTGGGTTCGGGACCCGATGCTATGAGAGCGAAGCGAGCCGGGCGCCCAGACCTGCGGGAGGCGTCGGATGCGCGGCCGGTCCGGAGACCGGGATCTCTCCCCAGCTCGCCTCGCCCTCCGGTGATTCTCTGGCTCCGTCCGTAGCCCTGCTGTGCCTCGGAGGAGCCGGGCGCGTCCGAGAAGAGCCATCGCTGTCGTGCGCGTGTGGAATATCTGCAGACATGACTGCGTGGGGGAAATTCGAGTCGCTGCTTCTGGCGCTGCTGGCGCTGTGCGCGGGGCTCCTCACTGCAGCCCAAGGTAAGGCGGGCTTGCCGGCTGCCCGGGCGATGCGCGAACCCTCGGAGGCCCGGCTTGCGAGCCCGGGGTCGGTTCGGAGGCGGGTAGCGTGCGAGGGGCCGGCCTCCGCCGGTGGCTCTCCACCGCGGACGCCCCGCTACCGCGACGCCGGCAGGCAGCTTGCATCGCCCCTCTGCCCACCCTCATCTCCCGCGCCCCACCCCCGCCCTCCTTCCCCCTCACTCGGGCTGAAACGAAATGCCTCTTTTTTCTCGGCACCCGCCGGGGGCTGTTGGGGAGAAAGGAGCCACCCCGAGTTGGTGAAGCTGCGTGGTGCCTGGCGGCGATGCCTCCTCCGAGATGCCCGAGCAGCGGGTACTGGTGGCCCGGGTGGTTCCGGGACTTTCTCCCCGGACCTAGAGCGCCTGGGAAAGTGGGCCGGGCCAAGGCGGCCCGGCAAGTTCTGGCTCTCTCGGGGTTTGGGTGCCACGGGCGAACCTGCCTGCCGCTGGGCCGCGCACCACCCACCACCACCACCCACGACCTCGGGGAGTGATGGGGAGCCCCTTGGCCAGGCCGCCCCCACCTGCCTCTCCCCGGACTTTGTTCCCTGCAAGTTGGAAGGAGCTGGCGAGGTGCTTGGAGAGAGCAGGGAGCCCGGGACCGGGTTCAGCCTCAGAGATGGTCGCCAGGTCACAGGGCTCTCCCGCCCTGCCACCCCCTGGTCAGGGGAAGGAGTGTCCCCGGGTCGCTCCTTGGCTTGGAGCTCGTGAACTTGGTGTTCTCCTTGAAGCGAGTTAGGGGATGTTTTCCCCGAACTAGCCTACAGGCTGAAACCCCGTGGCTGGCACCAGCTCCTGCACTTGTCTATTCTCTGGGAAAGAAAACAAGGTCCCTCTTGATTCAGAGGTAGGGGGATGTTGATTGTCACATTGCAAACTATCTGCCCCCATTTCCTCATTTTAGCCTCCTCGTATACCCCCCACATCAATCAACACGTATCGTCCCACTCCCGAAAACGTCTCTATTTTTCTTTCTTTTCCTTTGAAAAGGATGAAGTCAAATCGTGTGGGTATTTTTTTTTTGTCGGCTGTTTGCTCTTTCCCCATATAAAAGTCCCCTTTCCTCTAGATTCTTCCATCTTCTTTTCCGCCCATTTTCTATTCCTTCAGCGTTCCAGATTCAGGGGTGATTGACAAGGCGAAGGAGGACCGTCTCTGGTTCCGCAGGGAACTCCAGATGGGCCCGGCCTGGGGAGAGAGGGCCGATTAGCGTCCCCGCGCCGTGCCTTCCCTCCGCCCGCGTCCGGGGCTGCTTGAGAGCCCACCGCTCGGCACCAGCTCCTCCGCGCAAGCACCGGGGTGTTTCAGAAGGGTGTCCGTGGGAATGCGCCCCAGGGTCCCAGGGAGCGCAAACGCTCGGTTAGTTGCTGGAGTCAGGCTTGTTGGGGATTGGGGAGCTTCCCCAAGACACCGACCTGCCCCCCTGCCCGGCTGGGTCCAGCCGACCCACCTAGGGAGCGTCAAGTGGAGCCTCCAGGGAGGACGGCTGGCCGAGCCGGGCGAGCTGCGGCCTCCGGGCGCGCTGGGGTGGCTGGGGACGAGCGCGAAGCAAGGAGTCGAGGGCAAACAGGACTGTCCCTGGAAGGTGTGCACGTTCCATGGGTCCAGGGTCGGGGCAGGACTCGGCTTTGCCCACTAAGCCCCTGCGCGAAGTGGAAACACCTGCTACGCAACTCTGCACAACTTCCCGCCCCTCACCCCCGCGGTCCGAGCGCAGCGGGGCCTCGCCAGGCGCTCAGCCTCCTAGCGCACTCTCGCTTCCCCGCGGTTCCGCGCGCTCCGTGCGCCCTTCCCCCGCAATTAGCAGGGGTTGGTGCGCGGAGACGCAGGCCGCCCTGCCCCGGCTGCTTAATAATCCGCACACGTGTGCGCCGGGCGGATGCCGCCCCCGCGCGGGTGGGCTGAGCTGCTGGGCGCGGGCGCGGGCCGGGCTGCTCCGGCGGATCCTGGTCCAGCCGGCTCGGGGCGCGAAGTCCTGGGCGCCCTGGCGGGGCCGCCGCAGGGAGCACAGCGCCTCTTGTGTCTGGGGGTCCCAAGTCCCTCCCGTAGAAGCCAAGAAGTGGAATATAGGGTCCCAGGCTCCTGGCCTGCGCGGTGCGAGTGTGATTGCGCGTGGAGGGGCCGGACGGCCGCTCTCACTGCGCTACTGCCTGATGGAGGCAGCGGTGGGTGCGCGCGCCTCCCCGTCGCCCCCGCGGGGACCGGGGCCGCGACCCCTCTGCGCCACCGGGTCGAGTGGAAGCGCCAGCGGTCGCGTGGGAGCGCGATGCGGGCGGGAGGCTGTGACGCCAGCGCCGGCGCGGCCCTGTGTGCCCGGGTGGCTGGGGCTGGGGCGGAGTCCCCTCGGAGAGGGCGCCCGGGGGGCCCAGGTCGGACCTCTGCCTGGGGCGCCCGGGCCCCGGAGCGCAGGAGGGCTTCCCCGAGGAGTCGCCAGGGATGCGGGGGCCGCGCCGCGCGCGCCCCGGGGGCTGCTCCGCGGCGGCGAAGGCGGGCGGGCAGTTCTGATGTGTGGGGCGGGATTCGTGACCTGTTTGCGAGTCGTGAGAGGCTGGAGGCGGCCTCTTTAGAACGCTGTACCTTCTGTACCGCGGTCAACGGCTGTAGTTGATTGTGGAGGCTGAAGGGACCGGGAATCCCCTGTGATACTCTTTTTCCTTTGGATTATTAACGCGATTGCGAAGGTTGAGTCTCCTGTGTGCATACCTCCTCAATAGCCCCGCAATTGCAGGGACCCCAGGAAAGGGAAGAAAGCTCGAAAACCTCTCCCATTTTCATCTAGTAAGTAGGTGGAATAATTCATCCCGTGAACACAGATTGCGCCCTTTATCGGTGCTGATCTACGGGCTGTTTGGAGAAAGTTTGCTTCTCAGTTGTGTCTTGCCAGTTTGTGCAGCAAGGAGAATGCAGCTATTTGCAGGCATTATTCAGAAAGGCCCTAAAAAGACGTGCATATAGTAGTAGCTCTATGGGTCTCACCATAGGAAGCCTGGGAGAGAAAGGTGATGTTTCTCAAAATCTGTGATTCTGAAATTCACGGACACTCCCAGCAAAGATTTAAGCGATCCTTGCCAAATTTCCACAAAAACCTCTACAAGAAGAGGAAGGGAGGGAGGGAGGGAGGGAGGGAAAGAGAGAGACAGACAGACAAGGTTTCCCAGACCCTCATACTTCTATGAGTTGCCTCTGTCATCACCAGGATAGATGCTAAGACCTTTCATTTGCTGGCTGAGATCTTCATGGCTAGGCAACTGCAGGGAAGTGTCTATATGCACTGTTTCCTGGGGGATACAGGAAATCCTGTGAAGAGACTTCCAGGGACAAACCCTGATCCATCCCACACTAAAAAGGCAGGCCATCTAAGGGGAAGTTAGTATTTCTACATCCATGATTTGCTTAGCAAATCACATTTATTTTTTATTGAGTTGTCAAGGTGATTTTTTTTTTTTTTCTTTTCCAATTTATAACTCTTCAGCCCATAGCTCTGGTGCTCCTGGAGCACCTATATAATTCTTCTCTGGGGATTTTAAGTCCTTAAAAAGGTAAGCAAAGGGGAGGCGTTCTTCCTAAATGACACCTTTTATAAACTTGAATTGGTAGGACAGTGAGGTCTCATTAAACAAGTTCCAAGGAGCAGTAGCAGGTAGGAACTGAGGGCAGAATTCCCTCAGGTGTCAGAATCCGCACTAACACAGAGGCCAGGGGTCATTGTTTTGCTTCTGGCTTTCAGCTGGCCAGTCCTGCTTGAAGGGCAGAGTGCCAGGAATGCAGTGGAAGTTCCTACAGGCACAAACAGCTCCTCCTCGGGGCAATGCTTCCTCAGTCTCCAGCTGACTGTCTGAAGCAAATACCGATAGGGCTTTGAAAATGTCGAGAAAATGGTTCTGCTTCCTTTAAGAAATAGATAAACAAAGGTTCTGGTGTCCAGTTAGCACTCATTGCAGACTAAACAGCAAATCCAGTGTAGACATTTCTAAGCTGTCAAAATGCAAATAGCATATTAAATACTCTGTGCTCTACTGAATTCTAAATGGGCCCCTGGTTAAGTTTTCTGCTGAGCTCATAGTGAAAATAAGCCCCCAGAACTTGCATATATGTAACTTACACTGCACATTCCCTTTAGCCTTTTATGTCTCTGGTGAGGTCCATCTCTCTCTAGAGTTAAGAAGTTGCTTCAGTGCTTCTTGCAGAGTAGATGACAAAGCTATATTGTCTTTTAGTTTTATTTATTTAGCTAACACATCAGAAGAAGACATCTGAGTTAAAAGGATAGGTACTCTGCAGCCTATAGCATTTACATCCATGCGTTGCCTGGGCCCCTGTGCCACTGGACTAGGAAGCTGGATTTCTGGGCCAGTGGTGGTAACTGATAGAATCAAACCAGTCCCATTGTGTGGTCAGGCAACTTTGGAAACCAGAAAAAGCCAGTGTTTGAAACAAGAAATTTGGCTTGGATTTGCCATCTGGGGCACAGAGAAAAACTTCGTCCTAAAATAATTGGTCCTAAAAGAAATCAACCCCTTGAGCTTGCCTTCACAGCCACGGGGCTTAGGTAACAACCTATGAGTATGAAAATCATATAATCGTATTTAGGTATTTGCCTAAGTGCAAGGAAATAAGTCTCTTCTACAGTGATGCTAAGATGACCTTAAATGTTCTTTGACAAAATTAATCTGTCTATATGTAGGGTGGAATTTAGACCCTAGTACTCAAGTGGATAAATACCGGAATTAAAATCCCCATTATAGAAAAAAAAGAATAAGAGAAAATTGTTTCATTGAACTGGTTAAAACTAATTGTGACAGCTTTATGGAAATAATGTACAGTGTATACTCTCCCCTCCCACCCCCCACCATCAACCTCTTTGAAACACATTTTTTCTTTTCCTTTTTTTTTTTTTTTAACATTTTTGAATTTAGCTGCAATTTCCTTAAACCACTTCTACCATGCCCTAGTTTGGAGGAAAGAAAGGGCCCTCAGTGCTATAGGGAGGCTGCAGGTTTGTCTTTAGTCTTGGATACCTTTGTTCCGAACGGAGGAGATGTCACCCATCCCATTGAACAAAACCTCTTTCTGCATATGTGGGAAGCATTCTACTTAGGAATAACACTTCAACAAATTAACTTGATTTAGAATCACTGTGACTTTGACCCACTCTGTGTATCTCTTGTCACATGTGTCTCTTGCTAAAACTTCTTTGATGAATGAGAAAAAAAAAAAACCATACAGGCATGGACAAGTATTAAAAATAACTACTTTATCTTTAATGCTTCTCATGTATTTTGCAATTTATTGGTTGAAATCCTCTTGCTTTATCCTGCGCTAGTTTTAGCTTTGGGAAAGCTATAAAAGGGATATTTCACTGTTGTCATTCTCTCTAAATATAAGTAGAATAAAAGAGATGCTTCCATCTTAATACTTATAATCTTAACATGATTTTGTCCCCATTGTCTCCAAAGCCAGAAGTGATGAATAATGCTTTGTGATTTAAAAATTATCCTTGTTACTACCATGAGATCAAGGGAAACAGAGGCATGAAAGAATCAAGCTGGTATTACTTCCCAGGTTTTCACCAGTCACTTTTAGGGTATTGTTACAACCTGAGACTTGAGTGGCATAAAACATTAGCTTGATTCTAAGCACCTTTATTCAGTTATTTTTGGGGTTGTATTTGTTTTTGGAGGCCCTGCACCTTGGTAAGATCCAAGAAACCTCATATAACATGTTGATATTGTAAATTCAAATCCAAGGTAATGGATCTATTATCTGGGATTTATCATCATAATGGATAATAATGGAATTATCCAGATACCTTTAAGCCATGTGGATCTCAGAGGAACCAGAGCAGCTTTTGAGGACATCAAGCATCTCTTCAGTGTATGTTTTGGGTACTAAACAGGTTCCCATTGTTATTGAAGATGCTGGCATTGTGGTCTTGATGTTGAGTTTTTGAATAATCTTTTGCAAAGTATGTGTGCCTACTGACCACTTGAGGTCTTCTTTAAATGCAAGTTTCAAGGCTTCTTCCCTCAAGTGATTCTCAGAAGTAGTTCTGAGTGGTGTCAGAGATCTGTCTGTGCATCTATCTATCTATCTATATATATATCTCAACTTTCCTTTCTGTCAGAGGCCTCAAAACCTAATAACCTCTTCACAGAGTATTCATAGGCTAATTAGCCCACCCTGATTTAATATTGAAAGTACATAATATGCTACATAATGAAACTGTGCAATTATTTCAGAAGATTTCTTCTTTATCTTGAGTGTCTCCATTATCAGAGTTCATCATTCTATGCTGTTTAATCCCTTTTTTTTTTTTNATTCTATGCTGTTTAATTCTTTTTTTTTTTTTTTTAATGATTTTACAACTAAGCTGAGATTCAAGTTTCTTGTCTGTATTTATATTATGGGATGACTTCAAGGGATTATTGTAGTCTTTCATATAAAAATATTGTAAGAATAAATTATTTTACATTTTTTCCTTTTACTCTTTAGTATACTCTGATAAGGTTAGTGTTGTAGAAGAAGGAGCTAAGTGTTAGATTAAAATTGGAATTATTCAGGAAGTGTTCTCTAATGAATTAAAAACCTTTGAAATTAATTGTGAATTCTAAGCAGTTCTTTTCCACATGCCTGGTGAATCTCTATGCCTTTCTTCACAGAAACTTACATATGTTTCCTCTTGTTGTTAATAGAAAATGCCTTTATTAATCTTTTAAAAGTGAATAATTGTCAACATGGAGTTTATATCATGCAGAATATGGGGTGGGCTCTCACTATTCCTGTTCCTATAAAATTCTGCACCCTTGATCTGCTTCTGGTTTTTATTTTATTTTTTTATTTTTTTAAATTTTTTATTTTAACTTTAGTTTACATTACTGTATTGGTTTTGCCAAACATTGACATGAATTTACCACGAGTGTACAAGCGTTCCCAAACATGAATCCCCTCCCACATCCCACCCCATACCATCTCTCTGGGTCCTCTCCTTGCACTGGTCCCAAGCATCCTGCATCCTGCATGGGACATCGACTGGCGATTCGTTTCTTACTTGACAGTATACATGTTTCAATGCCATTCTCCCTTCTGGTTTTTAAAACCCCAGAACTCTCTGAGTGAATTTTCACTTCCTTTTTCTATCAGTAAATAGAAAATCAACATTAGAGACCTTTGACTTTTATGCAGATGGATAATCTTCAGAGATATAGAAAGTTAAACACAGCTCCTTCTGAGGAACACGGGTTCTTCTGGGCTTAAGGATATTCACTTTTCTTTCAAAGAATGAACCACAGACTGTGTTCAAAGGCTGTCAATAGCTTCTGTCTCCCGTTTCAGACTTTTTGTGTGTGGTTAGGAAAGTGATGTACTTTGATGTGTAATACAGCTGTGGATAGTTAAGACTTGCAGGGTGTGATTGACACTTCGTACATAATCGAGGAGGAACCCTGACAACATAAGAAGGGTCACATTTTTACAAGAAATTAACAAAATGGAGCGACACTTCCCTTCCGCACTGGAAATGTAACAAAATGGAGCGACACTTCCCTTCCCGCACTGGAAATGTAACAAAATGGAGCGATACTTCCCTTCCCGCACTGGAAATGTAACAAAATGGAGCGATACTTCCCTTCCGCACTGGAAATGTAAATTTTCCCGCATCAGTCTCGCCATTAGAGTTTTCCTTTGTTTACGGCTCTAGGAATGAGGTTGCGGGGCATCTGCAGACTGCCTGCTCAGTATACACGCATTGTTTTATATGGAAACAATATGACATTTTCAAAATGCAAATCCTTATACTTGAAAAAAATGTGTAAATCGTATCAAGGGAAAATCAAGTGAGAAAAATCATCTCAGTATTAGGTAGAATTATGTTTATTTATTACGTTTACTATAACTATGTTTATTTATACATGTAAGCATCAGGGAGGAGCTGCGGTCATTGGAGGGAAACGTGTGCATCTGCTGCCAGTCACTTCAGTCATATCTAACTCTGCAACCCCACGAACTCCTTCCCAGGAGCCCGCCAGACTCCTCTGTCCTTGAGATGCTCCAGGCAGGAATGCTGGAGTGGGTTTCCATGTCCTCTTCCAGGGGATCTTCCCGACCCAGGGATTGAACCCACAGCTCTTATATCTTCTGCATGGGCAGGTGGGTTCTTTACCATTAGCAGCCCTGAGAAGCCCAGGTGGATGTATGTTTCCAGTCAGTTACCGTACTTAGCAATGAAGTCCTGGGGCCACAGAAGAGACTCAGGATGTCTAGACTGTCAGTAGGATTATGATCATCCTTCCGCTCACTTGAAGAGTTAGGGCAGGCGCCCACTCGAATCAGTCTGATCGGTGTCACTGGAGTTGACAAGAACCTGGCGTTTACCTACACTCTTGAACAAAGAAGACTTTCAATGAGTGATGCCCCTCATGAAGCTTATGCTCTTCAAAACAAAATGAAAACTGAAGCGACTAGACTTTGAGGAGTGATTACAAAAACTGTGTCAGAGATATTGAGGGTCATGCAGATGTGGGAGGGGTGTTCTGTGAGAGCTGGGCTCTTGATACCACCTCGCAAGGAACGGAGGAGAGGGAACAGGGGCAGAACGAGCGAGAAAGGTACGTGAGGACTGGCCCAAGGACAGGCAGCAGGGTGCCGAGGACAGGGTGAGGATAAACCCATGCGTACCGAGGCTTCGTGGGCTCCTCCTCCGAAATTCTTCCGTGGGTCCTGAGAGCCAAACGAGGCATGCACACTGCTGCTCGGGGACTGTTTCCTGAAATACGAGGATGCATGTCTTTTTCAGGCCTCGCTCTTTTCTTCCTCATGTGCCCACTGGGTCAGACCTTACCCCACTTGGACTGGGAATCTTACAGCCATCAAACTATCCTCCTGCTCCCGTGCACATTCACAGTTTCATCCGTGGATAACCACTATTCTCCCATACCTGATTCTGTTTTTGTGTGTGTGTGTGTGTGTGTGTGAGTCAAACTAATGTGTCAAAACTGTTCTGTAAAAAGACTTGTAGGGGAGAGATGACCTGTGCAAGGTATCAGTCACGATTTTTTTCAGGTGAGTTTGAGTAAACTCCAGGAGTAGGTGATGGACAGGGAGGCCTGGCGTGCTGCAGTCCATGGGGTCGCAAAGAGTCTAGCACGAATGAGCGACTGAACTGAACTGATGCATGATTTATTTATTCACATATCTAAGCTAGAACATGTCAGAATAATTAGCTTTGAAATCCTATACTCAGGTTATTACTTTGCCAAGCTCATTCGATTCATCCATGTTTCTTCCTCATAATTGTTTCTCTTTGTATACAAAGTAAGGTATCTGGGGTGTTTGTAATGTTTTCCTCTTTTAGTGATAATAATTTAATGATATAAGAGCGTGTTTAGATATGTCAACCTACAATTGTCATTTTTATCTTCATGGCTATTTTCTCTCTGCTTTTTAATTTGAAAGAATTTTATAAGAGGATTACAGAACAAAAAGGAAGTAATCAGTCTCTTTCTTTAACCACTGCAATTACACAATTACCTTCCTATTGTTCTCTAGTGGCAACAAAACATGTAGATGCAATAAGGCATCCAGGTGTTTAGAAAAGAGGTCTTCTGACCCAAAAGCACCAAAACTGTAGCCACGCCAAACTGGCAGGTATGATTTATGCTGCTAAGTTGCTTCAGTCATGTCCGACTCCTTGCGACCCCGTAGACAGCAGCCCACCAGGCTCCTCCGTCCATGGGATTTTCCAGGCAAGAGTACTAGAGTGGGGTGCCATTGCTTTCTCCGGGTACGATTTATAGCTCCTAGCAAATATGTTTTTCTTTCAGTTTTATGATGGATGGACAATAAGCAACCTTTTTAAAAAAATTTTATTTATTCCAACTGGAGGCTAATTACTTTACAATATTGTAGTGGTTTTTGCCATACATTGACATGAATAGGCAACCTTTTAAAAAAGAGTGGGTATAAAACTGTGAAGTGTTATGACAATGTGAAGTGATGGTGGGTTTTCTTTTGTATGTAAAACCAAAAATCTGTGAGAAGGGAAAAAAGTTTCATAAATGAGAGATCTTGTGCCATTTCTTGAAGCCTTAAAGTCAGAAAAAGTATATTTGGGCCACATTTTTATGCCTTTTAGTGAGAGTTCATTCTTTGTCCCAGTTTAGGAAAGACTGAGGTCAAAGGTGAAGATGTTCGTAGCAAGATCGCGTCCTGCAGTCCTCAGGCCCACACCTTTATCCACCCTGCAGTCCTGCACACTGCAGGGAGCAGTTAAGAGCCGGAACGCTGTGTCATGAAGGACAGCTGGCCGGGCGTCTTCCTTCTCAACACTGTCAGCTAGCTATTGCTCTTCAGCATTCCTACCACAAACTCAGCAGCTTGAACAGCACACAGGATTACGGTTTCTGTGGGTTGGGGTCTGTGCACAGTTTAGCTGGATCACATGCCCTCTGCACATGGTCTGACAAGACTAAATCAAGGCGTTGCCCGGGTACGGTAGTCTCTTCTGAAGTTCAGCTGGGGAAGGACCCAGTCCTGAGACAACTCAGGTGGCTGGCAGAATTCTGTTACTTGAGATGTAGGACTGAGAGCTTAATTTTACCACTAGCCGTTGGCCAGACTGTTTTCAGTTCCTTGAGAGGCCATCCATGGCTCCTTCCCACCTGGGGCTTCCCAACATGGCTCAAAGCCAGGAAAGGAGAGCGAGATCCCAGCAAGTAGGGTGCCATGGTGTTATTCATTATGGGATGATCATGGGCACACAGACGTATGCAGCACATCACTGTTACGTTATTCCATGGTTTAGAAATGAGACCCAGGTCCTGCCTACCTCAAGGGGCTGAAACCCCAGAAGGCAGGGCTTGTGGAGACACCCTGAGAGTCTCCCCACCATGGTGCCTAGAAATATGCCAGCGTAGAAAGAGCACCGTGCCATCAACAAACAAGTGGCCCCGGACTTGATTAAAAATGGGCAACAAATACAAGTATTTTACAGAAAGAGCAAGCATAAATAATAAATGGAGGAAGAAGATCCCTGCACTTACTATTGATCAATTCTTTTCCCCAATGCATTTGTAACACTATAACTGATATTCACATGTTAGCAAATGCAGGAGAAATCATTTCCTTACATTTTGGTTGAATATCTAGAAAAATTCAGGGAGGAGATACCTTGGCTCTACCAATCACAATTCTAAATTATCAGATATTTCACCCCAGAAATGTGATACATCCTGAAGCAATAGATGCATATTCATTTTAGCTTTCTCATAGTGAAAAATTAGAGCTTAAACGTCCATCATCTTAAAATTCCTAAATAAATTGTTGTATAGCACACTGTTGCCTTTATCAAAGTGTGTCCATGATAAAAGTTTCAGTTGAAAATTACAAGTAATATGCATTCTACCCCCATTTTCAAGTAAATGAAAAGTCAAGTTGCTTCTATACACATGTAAAAATATTTGAAAAGGTGCACACATTTTAGCATTGACATTTAAGTGTCCTTTGACTTTTTTTTGGTAACTGTGTCAAACTTCTCTAAATAGAATAAGAGTTCTTGAATTGAAAAAAAAAAAAAATACCTGGAAAAAAACAAGTAGCTTTTATCAGATCATGCTGATGAGCAGAGATAGATTATATGATTTTTGAACTTGAAGTGACCTTCAGGTTCATAAATCCACTCACTTTTTCTTGTGTCCAGAGGACTTGTATCTTGCAAAATTCACAGCAAAGAGTCAGAAGTCAGCCTAAGCACACGTTCTTCTCGTGGGAGCCCCCATGCCTCTTGCTGACCTCACTTTGCATCTCAGCCCAGAGGAGGTCTAACTGGCCATCTGCACCCACTAACCTCCCTGTCGCCTGGGGTGAGAACAGTGACGGCACTGAGTGTAATCTCCTGACCTGATCATCTGGGAAGACAGTGTGGCTGGGAATCTGCTGCTGCTGCTGCTAAGCCGCTTCAGTCGTGTCCGACTCTGTGCAACCCCATAGACGGTAGCCCACCAAGCTCCCCCGTCCCTGGGATTCTCCAGGCAAGAACACTGGAGTGGGTTGCCATTTCCTTCTCCAATGCAGGAAAGTGAAAAGTGAAAGTGAAGTCGCTCAGTCGTGTCCCACCCTTAGCGACCCCATGGACTGCAGCCCACCAAGCTCCCCCGTCACTGGGATTCTCCAGGCAAGAGTACTGGATTGGGATGCCATTGCCTTCTCCGAGGAATATTCTAGGCTTAAATTAAAAACCTGCTGTCATCCTGGCAGCTAGAGAAGCACATTCGTTTCATACTTGTGAGATGGTTCAGAACCACTGGGGGCGCTGTAGAACCCTTCAGCTCAGTTCAGTGCAGTTCAGTCGCTCAGTCGTGTCCGACTCTGCGACCCCATGAATCGCAGCACGCCAGGCCTCCCTGTCCATCACCAAGTCCCGGAGTTTACCCAGACTCGCGTCCATCGAGTCAGTGATGCCATCCAGCCATCTCATCTTCTGTCGTCCCCTTCTCCTCCTGCCCCCAATCCCTCCCAGCCTCAGGGTCTTTTCCAATGAGTCAACTCTGCGCATGAGGTGGCCAAAGTACTGGAGCTTCAGCTTCAGCATCATTCCTTCCAAAGCAATCCCAGGGCTGATCTCCTTCAGAATGGACTGGTTGGATCTCCTTGCAGTCCAAGGGGCTCTCAAGAGTCTTCTCCAGCACCACAGTTCAGAAGCATCCGTTCGTCGCCTTCTGCACAGCCCAGCTCTCGCATCCACAGGGTGGAAATACGCTAAAGGATTCTGCTACTTTGTTAAATGCGTAACTGCTGATGATCTTTTAGGTCGATAAAAACAATGCTGCAGTGTTACCCAGCTTGTGCCTCCTTTGTGTTAATAGCTAATATATTTTCTATCAATGACCACTTGAAGGACATCTTTGTCATTGCAGGATATTTAATTCTGAAGAACTCCACACTTGAAATTCTGCCCTGTGAAGTGTTTTACTTGTTGGGACTGCTCCAACTGGTATAGTGAGACAGTTGCCTTTTTGCATTTCTTAGTGATCAAAAGTACATGAATTATGAAATCACTCCATAAAAGTGAGAACCAGTTTATTTTTTTGATTGACCATGAATTTCAGAGAATGGAGATACTTTCCTTAAGTTTCTGTGTCCTCAGGGACATTCTGGAGAGGATACATGAAAATGCTGTGTTTTATGTGTCTGACAGTATCCTCCAGGCTACAAAACAGTCAAGTTCAGTTTCCATATCTGCCTCCAGTACTGTGTGCCTTAAAGGACATAAAACTCTATCATACATTGTTTCCTTATTTTTCCAAAATAATATTGAAGTGAAAGCCACTCAGCCATGTCCGACTGATTGTGACCCCATGGACTAGACAGTCTGTGGAAATCTCCAGGCCAGAACACTGGAGTGGGTAGCCTATCCCTTCTCCAGGGGATCTTCCTGACCAGGAATCGAACTAGGGTCTCCTGCATGGCAGGCAGATTCTTTACCAACTGAGCTATCAGGGAAGTATAAAAGAATATTAACTGGACTCAATATTCCATGAATTTAATAAATGAGCACAGGTAAAAAGGCTTAGAAAGGTACCTGGCAGGTACTTATGTTAAGTAAATGTTACAACAGTTTTATTATGACAACTAAAATATTAGACTGTTAATTCTAGTTATGGCCACAGAAGTACATTGGGGAAAGACTGGTTTTTCTGGAGAGAAATTATTTGTAAGTGGAGATTAATAATTTAATAATTGTATGTGGATGCAAATGAGTGTCTTGTTTTTTATAAGAATCATCCTGATACTAATTTCTTTAGTTCTTTGGGATGTTCAAAGTACTTTTACATTCCCCACTTCATTGACAGATTTAAGAAAAAAATATATAAATTTCTAAGTGAGGTCAGGTGGTAACTGGATCCATGTCATGGTTTGGCCTCATGCATTACATTTGTGTTGCTGCTGCTGCTGCTGCTGCTGCTAAGTCGCTTCAGTCGTGTCTGACTCTGTGCGACCGCATAGATGGCAGCCCACCTGGCTCTCCCGTCCCTGAGATTCTCCAGGCAAGAACACTATAGTGGGTTGCCATTTCCTTCTCCAGTGCATGAAAGTGAAAAGTGAAAGTGAAGTTGCTCAGTTGTGTCCAACTCTCACTGACCCCATGGACTGTAGCCCACCAGGCTCCTCCATCCATGGGATTTTCCAGGCGAGAGTACTGGAGTGGGGTGCCATCGCCTTCTCCATGCATTTGTGTTAAATAACATTAAATGCTCAGTACAGTCACTCTGATGTCATCAGAGTGGTCATTTATGATCAGGAAGCCTTGAGCATATTAAGTGACCGTTAGAGACACAGTGAAAGAGAGGAGTAGAAAACTTTCCCAAGCAGGGTTGTCTGAAGGGTCATGGGCTGTGAGGCTTCTTGACACCATGCCATTCTTTTGTGTTCTGAAAGAGTTTACGCATTTTTCTAACTGCTTGGCTTCCCCCCACCCCCCACCCCAAGTAAAGTATCTGAGGCTCTTTTTACAGAGAACATTTGTAATGGTCTGCCTTGCCAAGCGAGCCTTGTGCAGAGCCAGGCAGAAGAGGTCTTTGCCAGGTGGTGTCATGAACCTTATCTTTCTGGACATGAAAAGCTGTCAGTGAAATCGGACACTCTGGGTGATTAGAGTCTGTAAGAGGGTTAGGGCTGTATTCACTGACTTAGACTTGAAACCCCTCTTTAGAGATGGAGCCAGGCCATCAGTAGTGCCAGGATGGTCAGGATGCCCTGGCCCTTTCACTGTGGTCCAGACTTCCCAGTTTAGAGTCTCATCACTCAAGTACAGTTGACCATCAGATTGAAAGGCTGCTCAGACCTCCTATTCCAGCTCTATGTCTGAATACTGGTGTTGGATGTTCAAAGGCAGAGTCTGTCAACAAAAATAATCAATAAGCAATCAATAATAAGAGTGAAAATAAAAGTCACTCAGTCATGTCCACCTCTTTGCGACCTCATGGACTATATGTAGCCTGCCAGGCTCCTCTGTCCATGAGATTCTCCAGGCCAGAATACTGGAGTGGGTTGCCATGTCCTCCTCCACGGGATCTTCTCAAGCCAGGGTTTGAACCCAGGTCTTCTGCATTGCAGGCAGATTCTTTACTGTCTGAGCCATCAGGGAAGCAAGAATAGAAAAGAGTTTTATTGGAGCCAAACAGAACTATAGCTTGGAAGTCAACTTCCCAGAGGACTCTGAGAAACTGCCCTGGAGAAGTAGGGTGTTCAGCGCAATTTCATGTCTTGTCAGAACAAAGACCATGAAACTAGTTGAGGATACATTCCTTCAAGATTTCACACACAAAAAAGACAAGAATGAACACAGCAAGTCAGTGTGGCCTTGGCACCTGGAAGAGAGTCTTATCATCAAAAGAGTTTCAGCATTGGTGTCCCAGAAAGAGAGGCATTTAATCTTTATTTTTAACATCGACATTCTTTGCTTTTGGTCAGTGTGACCATTTCTTTAATAATTAAAGCAGGTGTACAATGTATAGCTGATGGGCCACAAACAGGCTGTCCTAGTTAGCGTGAAATTCAAAGTAGCTCATCTGTAAGCCAGGGTGACCTCCCCAGACCCCGACATCTGAGCACTTCCCTTGTGAAGCTGCACGTGTGCAAACCCCAGTTAGTGTGACACACACGCATCCTGCATGGTGGTCTGTCCAGGGTCACGTGATCAGACTTTCAGAGCTGGCTGCCCAGGACCCTCGTGGCCATCAGGCAAACACAAACCCTTCGAAGTCAGGTGAGCCTACTCGGTCTTCCAAGGGAAAGTCTCTCTCTCTCCAGGGCAGCCACATGCAGTGAGCACTGCCAACTCAGCCACTTAGCAGGGCCTGCAGAAGAGCGGGGGGGACCATGGAGCTGGGGAGTCGGTGAGCGTGGGAACAGCTGGCGGATTAGCTCCTGGGTGGTGCTCAGCTCGGCCCGCAGGCCAGCCCTGCTCTGCAGCCAGGCTCCTGCCTCAGGGCACCCGCACCCATGCCCGCTGCATCTTCTCCAGTGAAAGCTGACCCGGCAGCGAGGGAATCTGTGGTTCTGTCGCGTAGCTTACAGTCAGACCCTCATTAAGCGTGACCCCAGGCCCACGTCTGGCCTTCACACAGGACGGTAGCTTTTTGAGGATGTCTGTTGGCAGAGTGAGCTCAGTGAGATCCACCGGACTTGGTCTTAACGTGAGGCGCTTGCTGTCTGGGGGGGGTCTTCTGTGGAGCTCTGGGAATTTCAGCATTCATGCCGCTTTAATGGCCCAGAAAAGGGAAGTCATTGTTCCCCAGCGTGTAGGAGACCCAGGTTACGTGTTCTTTGCTCACACACACCAGTCTCCTCTTGCTTGAAATCCTCTGGGCTCGGCCACAGGAATAGCTGCTGAGTGAGCTTCTGCTATGTGATGCTGTGGTGAAACTTCTTGCCTCATTTCAGAGTGGAAGTCTAAGTACCCATTTGACTTTTACAGAATAACTCATATTCCATTTAGCTATTCCTGAAGGAGCTTCCCAGGTGGCTCCATGGGTAAAGAATCTGCCAGCAAGGCAGGAGATGTGGGTTCGATTCCCGGGTCAGGAAGATCCCCTGGACAGGAGGGCGTGGCAACCTGCTCCAGTATTCTGGCCTGGAAAATCCCTGGTGGGCCCCAGTCTGTAAGATTCCAAAATGTCAGACACGACTGGAGCAACTGAGAACACACGGGCGAGGGAGCTGTGCCATCAATTAGCTTTTTTAGAGACAGAAGCAGTTAACAAAAGGATGAAACTAATGATCAACATTATGTAGAAAGATTACGAGCCGGGGGTGATGAACCCATGGTCCATCTAGAGAAGAGCACCAGCGTGAGTGTTGGTGGTAAAGTTTGTATAAAAACGAGCACTTCGCAGGCACCCAGCATGGCCAGTTCTGGTGCATTCGGGAGACATCTGACAGGTTTCGATACCTGAAGCAGAGACAGCGGTAGAAACCCCGATGCCACCGCTTCAGAAAACACTCGACTCCCCTCTGGGTTTTCTTTGCTGATCGCTGATGAGCGATGCATCTTGGCATTTCTTTAACACTGTTGCACTAAAGTGGCACTTACTTTAATAAATATTTGATAAAGAAAGAGCCCTGTGGAAGGAGTAGATGTGTAATATACCTACCATATCCATTTTGTTTCTAAAATGACACATTTCCAACAAGTCTGTGCTGGGCTGGGCATGGGGGTGGGGTTAGTCAACAGATAGTTCTGAGGCAAAATACCACCTTAGCTTGTGTAGGATGGAGGCAGCCAGTCATAGATCAATGTCAACACATGATGCCTTTATTTAAAGCTATTTTTGTTTGAAGTACAGTTGACTTACAATGTTGTGTTAATTTCTGCTGTGAAATTTGCAAGGCAAACTGATTCAGTTTTATATATTTGTGTATATATATATTATTTTTAAAATATTCCTTTCCATTATGGCTTATCATAGGATAATGAATACAGTATTCTGTGTAAAGCAATTTTTAGATTATTGGATTCTTTTGGACAAGGTAAAAATATCAGTTCAAAGAAATTTATACATATTGAACTTCATATAGACAAAGCTAAAAACAATATGCCATACTAGAGAGGCATCATAAAATCAGTCTATATATTTTTAACGAAATTACATTCAAGAACAAATTGCTGTTTTCATTTTGTTAAGATGCTTTCAGTAATTTAGTGCAGTAGGTAAGTAGAAGGATACTTATTTTAAGACACTTGAAAGTATCAGTAAGACAAAGAATAACCAACTTTCGAAGTTGTTACCCCATGTACGCGTATATAGATTGTTAGAGAAAAAACATGATTTGCAGTAGCCCCATAATAATTATAAACCAACTGTTGACCTTTATTTCTAGAATGCCATTACCTGCAGATGAACAGAAGCTCCATTCCAATCCAGAAAGGGCTACCTATCCACTGTACAAGGCTTTTGGTTTTCAATCAGATTTTCTCATAGTAAATAAAACTGGTTTATTTGGAGGTAGCAACCTAGGAAACAGTATTGATCCTTCCTGATCAGCTTATCCCACACCCTTCTGGGCTATAGTAGCCGTGTCCATCCTCTTTCTTCCCTTATTGTTACTGCCAGTAGTGTGTACATAGTGGTAACTATCCCAGTTGTGGCCTCTGCTCTCCCAACGCTTGGGTGTGGTCTGTGCGCACAAGACTTCGGGGGGGGCCCTGAGGAGCTCATGGTGGGCAGATGACAAGCGATTCCTTCAGACCAATGCCTGTTTCCTTCAAAGGCTGTGTCTGTACCTGGCGCCTGCAGGATGGGGTCTCTGGTCCATGACCTCTTACATTCTAGCTTGGGGACCTCCTGGGCTTTAGTTTCTTCACCCCAAAAACACGTAGGCTGGTCCTTTTCCTTTCTTCCCTGACATACTTGACTTCCATTCCAAGTATAGTAATAATCAGCTAATCAATACATAATTAGAGGGCAAGAGCAGGGCCTACTACCAGGAGGTAGAAGGAATTCATGGTGTGTGTACATGTGTGTGTGTGATTTTTACTTTTCCTTTCTTATGTCTAATGCATTGACCTGGGTCGTCTGTGGTTTCCTCAAATGACATAGAGCAGATACTTCCTTTAATTAGTATGAGATGAAGTTAATTACTCTCTGAGCCTATTTCTCCTGGTATTTTCAGAACCCCTTTGAAAAGTAGGAGTCACCTTGGTGTATTAGAAGCACCAGATCCTTGGTATCATCTTAATGCACTGGGCACGCTAGGCCCACTGCTTATCTTTATCACGTGGATCTCACCCTTCTGGGAAGAAACTGTTTATTGCAGCTTCGGGGTAGAAGCTTCCTTCACCAGATTTATCACCAAATGTGAACGCCTTCCAGGAGAGCTGAAGGAAAACACATCCATTTTCCCAAAGTGTTTGCCCTTTGTCAGTTTCAGAGTGAAATCTATTAATACTGTCTAATAACTTTCTCTTTTTCTAACCCGTGTATCAGCATTAATGATCAGCTATTATTTATGTGGGTGCTTCTGTAGTTGCAAACTTCTTATAATGCTTAATAGCTTACCGTATCTCCTGAAGACAGCTCAGTACTGTCCTTGATTACCTCCTATTTTGTGACGAATAGGAATTTTGGAATTTCTCCTGGTATCTGAGGCTGCTCCCAGTCACACGAGAAAGACCGCAGACGTTTCACCTCCAATCTTTGTCCTAATTGGAGGTCTCAGTCTGATCATTGTTTCTCCTTCCCTTCCAACAGCCCCATCCTGCTACCATATAAAGAGCGAAAGAAAATCTATGTTGCCATTTGTGATACTACAGAACTCTAAAATATTGACTAGGGTGTTTTCCTGAAGAATCACACATAGCAGATTGCCTTTCTAGTGATTTTTCTTGAAATCATTTTCATGTGGTGATCATTCTCCTTCAGCACCTAATCATGAAGCTCCTGTATTTGTAAGATTCTGCTGAAGTTTTGTCAGACATTTTAAATGTGTCCGGAATCCAGATATGCAGATTGGCAGTAATCAAGTGACCCCATTTTGTACTCAGCCACATGTTAATTGCTGATCATGGAGGCTCCGCTCTGGGAAATAAAACCCTGTCCAGACAGGGTGATCTGGAATTTCTTCTGGCAGCATATTACTTTATTTTAAATCACTTTCCTTTTGAAAATCTCCTTTCTCTCTTATTTTTGGAAGCAGGCAGACTTTGGAGGAAAGGGTTTTCAGCTGGGTTGTGTTAGATTTCTTTTATGGAAGGAGCAATTAGGGGGCAGGTACAGAGGGATGTTATCCTTGGGTAGGGTGGACTTAATAGAATTTGAAGATCTGTGGAGATACAAAATTAGACTTTGTCAACCTTAAGGTTTTTTCTTATTGAAGTATAGTTGATTTACAATGCTATATTAGTTTCAGGTGTACAGCGTAGTTTCAATATTTTTATAGATGATGGTCCATTTAAAGTTATTATAAAATATTGGCCACAGTCTGTGCACAGCATACTCCGGAGCGTGCTGATTTTATGCTTGGTGGTCGGTGCCCCCGGTGCTCTCCCCAGGCCCCCTCTCCACGCTGCCCACCCGCCTCTGGCACCACTGCTTTGTTCTCTGTAGCTGTGAGTCTGTTTCTATCTTGTTACATTCACTCATTTTGTAGATTCCACATGGAAGCGAAAGTATACAGTATTTGTCTTTGTCTAACTTATTTCACTAACCATAATATCCTCTAGGTCCGTCCACGTTGTTGCAAATGGCAAAATTTCATTCTTTTTACAGCTGAGTAATATTCCATTGTATGTATGAACCAAACTGTCTTTATTCATTCCTTGGTTGATGGACATATGTATTACTTCCCTATCTCGGCTCTTGTAAATAATGCTGCATTATTTACAAGTGAACATTGGGATCCATATATCTCTTTAACATTAGTGCTTGCATTAATTCCTCTAAGGAAAAAGAAACAGAAGCACAAATAAACAAATGGGACATAATTAAATTTAAAAGCCTGTGCACAGTATAGGGAACCATCTGCAAAATAAAAAGATAATCTACCAAATGGGAGAAAATATTTGCAGATGGTATGCTAGAAAAGTGATTACTATTTAAAATATATAAACAGCTCATAAAACTCAATATTTAAAAAAAAAAAAAAAACCACAAATGACCCGGATTGAAAAATGAGCAGAGGACATATATATGCATTTTCCCAAAGAAAATGTAGAGATGGGCAGTAGGCACAGAAAAGATGCTCAACATCGCTACTCATCAGAAATCAAAACGACAGTGAGGTGTCACCTCGCATCTGCCAGGACAGATATTATCAAAAAGACAGCACGTTGCAAGCGTCAGTCTTCTGTTTGATCACAGAGACTGTTTTTTTCTCACTACACTGGGCAGCAATACACTCTGCAGCGTTTAGTGGAAGTCAACAATATTTCCATGTTTTTAAGTTGGTTTGTAAAGTTACATATGTCATTTAAGTGCTAAAGGAGTTCTGGA
This sequence comes from Redunca redunca, assembly GCA_006410935.1. Classification (NCBI taxonomy): domain Eukaryota; kingdom Metazoa; phylum Chordata; class Mammalia; order Artiodactyla; family Bovidae; genus Redunca; species Redunca redunca. The sequence continues at coordinate 1,762,233 of SJYQ01000165.1, read as the reverse complement.
GACCACACTGGGAAAAGCAGTGCTTCGGTACAAGCAGATCTTATAAAGTAAATTTCACTTATATTATTGACATTGATGCAAATATTTATTCAATTAACTTTATTGAACACCCCCTGCAAGACAAGTCCTGTGCTAGTTGCCATGGATCCAAGGTAAATGAAATGAAATCCTTGCTCTAAAGCACTGTACATTCCAATAAAGATGATTTTCCTCAATAATGTGATCAGGTTATTAAAAAAATCAAAAAGACACTACAAAATTATGCCGCAACATATTGGATCTTCAAAAAAGGATCCATGCCTCTCAATATACTATTACATTTAATAAATATAATATTTATATTGATTGCCCAAGAATTTTGAATCATTTAGATTTCATGTGCTGTTTTTCCTACACTGTGATATCCTTAAAAGGATGAAACTTATGAAATAATATAATCAAATTCCACAGAAAATCTAATGCTTTTGGAGAGAGGGGGTTCAGGATGGGGAACACGTGTATACCTGTGGTGGATTCATGTTGATGTATGGCAAAACCAATACAATATTGTAAAGTAATTAACCTCCAATTAAAATAAATAAATTTATATACAAAATTGATATAGTATTAGTTTACGATATTGTGTTAGTTTCATGTATGTAGCAGTGTGATTCAGTTATGCACATATATCTATTCTTTAGCAGATTCTTTTTCCTTTAAAGTTGTTAGAAAATGCTACACAAAAGGTCCTTGTTAATTGTCTGTTTTATATATACTACTGTGTACATCTTAATACCAAATTAACATAACAAATTATTTTCAATTCGTAAAAAATGATAGCTGAACCACACAATATTTATAAAACTATTCTCCCAAAATAGGTGTCAGTACTTTCACTCATCCAATGCAGACATTCATGTGAGTTCACTTTGTTTCAGACATTAGGAAGAAAAATTCAGGAGGTAAAGTAATTAAGAAGACAACATGAAACTCCTGAATTCCTGGTGCCTATAATTTAGACTTTGTAAATCTTAATTTTTTTTTTAATTGAGTTGTAGTTGGTTTAAATATTATGTTAGTTTCAAGTGTGTAGCATAGTGATACTTTATAGATTATAGCCCATTTAAAGGTCTTATAAATATTGACTATATTCCCTTCCCTGGGCAGTCTATCCTTATAGCTTTCAACTTATTTATCATCACCAGAAAATGTGTTTGTACTCATGCAGTCTCAAGGATGAATTCCCTACCTAACACAGAACTTCTTTCTTCGAGATGCTTGAAAAAAAGACAATGATTTCTCTTTGAATATCATTTAACATCCTATTCCAGAGCTGTATGATTCCCATAGTAGGAAAAATTTGTATCTCAATATACTGAACCCAAGTCTCCATTCCTACAACTTCTCCATGTGTGGTCTTATTTCTGCCTACCAGAGCAGCATGTAATAGTATCACTCCTTCTTTCACCAGACAGATCTGAAAATACGGGGAAACAGATTTTTATAGCTCTTGCCTTCCTCTCCTCCATTTTGGTTTGTTTTTTTCTCCCTTACATTCCCCCACCCGCTTTAAGTCCCTCGAGACTTCTGTTTTTGGCTGTTGCTTTTGAGATAAATACCAATCCATAATAACTATTTATTACACCTAAAATGTATGATGTCTGTTCCCAGTGAATAGCTTTTATGGAAAATATCTTATAAATAATCAAGTACTATTAAATAGTGTGCCTGAGATAACAGAGATTGAAAAGCTTTTTCCCCTCTTAGAAATTATTTGGTCAAATCAATTTATCTTTGAATTCTGTGTTCTTCAGATATAATAATGGGCGTTTTATTCATTTTCAAAGACATGTAACTTGCAAAAGTTGATAACATTTGTACAAGGAAGGTGAGAATGGAAAATAATTTATTTCAAAAATACCTGTCTGCTGTTTATGTGCAAAGAAATAAGAAAAAAACTATACATATTTGTGCATGCCTTTGCAATTAGAAATTATAGTTTGAATGTGCAATAAACATAGCCTACTGTTAAACACATTTCTGACTTAAAACTCTAGAAATTAGGTCAGATAAAAATAACGCTTCCTCATTTTCCTTCTTTAGCTTCATAGTAATTATAACAAATAGCACCTGTGTTCCAGCTTTCACCCCCCCAAAAAAAAGACTAGAATTAAAGAAATTTGAATTATTATAATGTTAGAAGAATGTCTTCTAAATATCCCTTTACAAAATGTTATCTATTTTACCATAGTGACTGTTATGTAGTATGAGAGTTAATTCATGTTTCAGGAATAGATGTGGAGGAAATTCATACTGAAATCATTTTTAAGAGTTTTTACGTAAAAATTGGTTTTAAGCATGTTATCAACTTTTAATTAGATAGCATTAAATCTCATGTTTCAAAGATGCCATCTTTATGTCACTTGGTTTTTGTGCTCAAAAGCTACAGATTTAAGAATTGGAAGAGACCTTAGATTTCTTTTTTTTCAGCCTTAATTTGGTGTGTGAAAGAAATACTATTCAGGTGGGAAAATATAGAAAGTGAAGAGCAAGTGAAGACTGAAGCCCAAATCTGTCACTTCTTACTGAGCGCAACCTGATGCGCCCTTCCCTGAAACCAGACAGTTCATGAAGTCTCGTCTGAACATACAGATGCCACAGGCGAATACAGGATTTAAAGTCAATCTAATCTTTGTTGCATAATCATGCGTTTTGTCACTTTCCTTTTCAGTGAAATATTGAAATAACTTTCTGAAATGTATCATACTTTTTTTTTTGGTGATTTAAACTGGGAAGTTATCTTGGCTTTTGAGCTTCCATAGATGGTAAATTCTTTTCTTTGGTTTTATAAAAAAAAAACGGAGAGTGACATTTGCTTTATTACAGAGTCCAAGTTGTAAATTAAAATGGCATTTGCCAGGCTATTTATTCATAAGGTTTTATTTCAATCTTTTTATGATATATTTAAATGACACAGTCACAAACACTTTCTGTTATTTCAAGGAGTAGATATATTTCCGGTAACAAAATCAAAATGGTTAGCGTTTAGTCGTTTGTGTCTTATGCTGCCCAAAGTTATCAAGATGAATCTTAACATTTAAAAATACCTTTTTTATTACATGAGAAGAGAATTATAGTGGAGGCCATAAATGACTTGCTACATTTTATCCAAATGGAGCATTTTTCAAGAATTTTGTAAAGTTGGTGAAGATAAAAGCCATGATAACACTAGCAATAAGAACCGATATCACTTTTTGGATCCTTTGTTCTGGATTCTCGAATACTTAGTTCTTTGCATAGTTTGGTTTTCCTCATCTTACAGACCAGGGCACTGAGGGTCAGAAAGAGAAGAGTCACAAGTTATTCTCTTCCCAAAGTGGCTCAGTGGCACAATCAGGAATAAGTGTCATATCTGAAGTCCATCCTGCTTCAAATAATAAATCAGGAACGTCCTTTTCAACTTTGACAGCACCTTTACAAGGAATTGCTTTCTATACTAGCTTTATGTGAAACTGAACAATAACTTATTTTATATCTTATTATTGAAAATTAAATTGATTCTAGATTTTTAGGTCTTGAAGGAGTAATTAATGTACACACCATGTGAAACATAATAAATATTTAAAACATGCAAATGTGTATTTCAATCCAGTTTTGGCCATAATATAGTTAAAATTAACCCTCAATTGAATGGCCGTTTCAGCCATCTCTCTTTTGGCTCATATGGAGTAACACAATGTCCTACTTATTTAAGAGAGAGAAAAATTGATTACTATCTGAAAGCTATTTTTTAATTAGAGTATGTTAAAACTTTAGACAGAAGCCTCACTTTCTTCTGCTCTACTCAGAAATTAAAGTAGTACATTATACATGTACATCACGTAAGGGAATGACCCACTCTAGACTGTAATCTCCCCAACAGGTCCCAGTGTTAGAGACACTCCTATAGGTTCAGGTTGAAAAGCGTGATCAATAGTATAATCCTTTGAATAGTTTAATAAAGGCCAGCTTTTAGAGATGATAGTTGAACTGGGCTGTTTTGAGATAAAAAGAGCATCATTTTCTAGAGGTTTGCTTTCTCTCTGTCTGGGTACAGAGGTAGATAGATGCATAGAGAGATATGTGATAGATAAATAGATAAATCAATACATAGGTAATTGGCAAAAGAGATTTGCTTTTCTTCTACCTCACTGGAAGCATAGAGAGACAGATGGATACATAGGTGGATAAAAATGTCAAACTGGCTTCCAAATATAGCATGTGCTAAACTTTTCCCATTGGATCTAGGTGTGGTCATCCCCCATTTCATCTTATTTGGGGTACTGTGGAGAAGGAAGATGTTATACAAAGAAAGTACAGTATTCTGATATTTAGTAATTCCTTGTGTAAAATATTTCACTAGTGAATTAAAAATTCCTAAGTATCTTCTATAGAACAATAACTTTTGATCATTTTTTTTTTTTGCACAAGCCACTGGGATAGGTATGACTAGAAAGACCAATACAAACACAAAATCACGTGATGAAGGATATAATAGAGGATGGCCAAGAAACCTTTGAATAGGAGCCAGCAGGTCACCGAGTTGAACTAAACTTTACATACATAGTGAGATTAAGGATGAATTTTAAAGAAAATAAATAATGGTTTTCCAGGAGAAACGGTATCCTTGGTTTCCGGGAAAAAACAAACAAGCAAGCAAGCAAACAAACACTTTGTAAAATGCCCAGAAGCACAAAGGTTCTTGGAGTGATGGGGATTCCGTCAAGGTGCTTGGACTGAGCGGGGAAGCAGGAGGTAGTTTTAAAACAGGCCCCAGAATACCTGCTGCACCTGCGTAGGTGAGTGTTTGCAAGCCAAGCCGTCTAATGCATCCTGCCCAATTGTTGAGAAAACGTTTGAAATCAACCTGGAGAGAGGCGTGAAGTGAGTTTGATTAAGGAGGGGCAACGTGGGTTCAGGCAGAGGAGATTATGCTTCACTAGCCTTCGAAAATCTCTGCAACTATTTCTGGCATGATAGATAACAGAAATTCAGGAGGCGGCGTTTACTCACAAGCTTTTGACAAGATACCACATCAGAGATTAATGGGCCGGGGAAAGACTTGTAGAGGCAAGAAAGAAAACGGACTTCTGGCGAAAAAAAACAGTAACGTTAATCATTTCTCCTTATTATAAAGAATTGGGCCGATTTGGACCACATTCATATTAATCATTTTATAGGAGTTCTTGTGAAAGTTAATTTTTGAATTTTGTAGTCCTTCTGTCACATTCTATGCAATACAGAAATTTGCACTTATGTAATCTTATTTCAGAAGTATGATGTTTGTATTTTCCTGCTTTATAAGGATCACTTTTCCTTTTCATATGTGAATAGAAATTTATCATGAAACATTATATTTCTCAGCTAAGCTAGGAACTCTAATTTGGCTGGCTTGGTTTATTTGTCAGATTCAATTACGAAAAACTAAGCTATTTTGAAGCTCTGGTCATGTTTTATCTCCCTATGATCTTTGTGTGAGAAAAAAATGCAACATTTCCCATTATTTTATAAAGTTTAGAATGTTCCACTTTCATATCTGCAGTGAAGTGCTGAAGGCACACAGTGTCTTCTGAGGTGTGCTATTGTTATTTCGGTAGTCGGATCTTCCTTTTATACTTTCAGCCTGGCTACTTTCTGACTTATTCTGACACTTCTTTAGCTACGTGAACCCTATAACAGAAGCCTCATTGTTCATGGAGTAATGAAATACAGACAACGGTATTAACATTTGAGTAAGAAAACCATCCAAGATTTGTGCTCAATGACACTGGAGAGTAAAATAAGAGGTTTGTATATGGATCTGAAGTATAGATACTATAATATATTAGGCTCTGTCAAAATTAGAAATATTTAATAGAATTTTCAAAATTACTATCGGAAAAAACATTGTCTTAAGATTTAGATATTGTGATGGAATCATAATTTCATGAGACTGTATATATAAAGTACCTAATGTATTTCCTGGCATGATACTAACATACAATTAGACATAAAATAATAAAATGTAGTAGAATTTATTTGTCAATATGTGCTATAGCTGCAGTGGCTTTATCATGATTGGGATTATTATTTTTGTCTCAGAATAGTTGAATGAGCTTATGAAAAATTGTTCAGTGGAGGAAAATTTAAAAATAATTGAAAAGGCTAAAGGAAACGGAATTGATATAAACTCAATCTAAGTATATTTTAGCCTTGATTTTTTTCCTTCTACTGCTGTGAAGTCTTGTTGCAAATAAATGAGAAAGAACAGTTCTTGGTCTTTAAAATTATTTCCTGAATACAAGGAGTCTGTTTCTTTGATTGACTTCTGGAATTTTTTTGAAGACAAGTTTATCTGCTCAATCATTTCCAATCAATGACTAATTGAACTAGCAATTACTCTCTGTAGAACACGGTGATGTCTGGTCAGCTTCTCTCCAGGTAATAACATCACAAGTGCAAAATGAATAAAACAAAACAGTGATTTGTAGAAGGCAACAATTCTCAAAGGAATTTGCAACACTAGATTGCCAACGCTGTCATTTGGGTTGGTATTTTTAACTGTGCTTGTGAATAAGGAAGAGAAAGATGCTCTTATATAATCAGCTTCAGTCATCTGAAGGGTATGTTGACAGTGTAACATAAATTCCTTGGATTTTTTGGAGTTTAAGTATATCTGAGTTATTTATAATCAAGGTGTGTGTTAAATCCAATGCTATAGCTCCTTTCAGTTTTTTTCCCATATAGACCTCATTAGAAGGATAATTTGTGGGATTTTAATTATAAAGTTTTTGCTCAGAATATATTTACTTTTCCACAGTTCATATGTTTCTGCAAGGTGAGTATAAGATTACATTTTTCAATTGCAAATGTAATTAACACATCAAGTTGGCACCTACATATCACCTAGTCTAGGGTGGACAATGAGAGTTGGGGTCAGATGTCCCTAGTCCCCATGGGAGCCTTGGGGTAAGTCTCCTTGGGGTCTGGAAATGAGACATAAATGTCATTAGTTTAATAGCTGAACTTGGTCCAAATACCAGAAACATAGTTTGGAGGTCTTCATTCCTAATTTTTGTAAAAATCATCATTCTCCAGTAAAAAATATTTAAATTATCATGAAGGGTCCTTTAGTCCTATTTGCATTCCAGATATAATGATCATGACAAGTTATATTCACAAGTGCTTAGGGATCATTGTCAAATTACATGTTGATCTGCTTCAAATTCCCTTGAGGAATCTCCTGGGCTACAGTACTTAGGGTCACACAGGGTTGGACATGATTGAAGTGACTTAAAATACACATATAAGCATATATATATTTATTTCTTCTTTTAATGTATTTGTCCTATAAATGAGATAATACCTATATTTTGTCCTAAATGTCCATGAAATCCCATAAACATACATGCAAATCCATGCATTTTTTTTACTTTCCTAAAATGCATTATTATTTCACTATTAAAATTAAATAGTAAATTCACTTCTTGTGTATTGTTTGAGCACCCAAACAACCTTATGGGAGAATTTAGGGTCTGTGTTTTCATCCCATTTGTACAGATACAGGATTGGAAATTTACTAAACTGGAGGGATTAAACCCAATTTTCTCATTTATAAAGGATAAACAAGCAAACAAAACAGTCTCTAGGAATTAAATGGTTTGGAAAGCCCATACATGTGAGCTCTGCTTTTTCCTTCAAACAGGTCATCTCTATGATTGCAGACATTAAATAATTGAGTGAAGGACCAAAATGATGAGCTAGGCGGGCCACATTTGAATGTCTTTAGACAAGGAGATTTGTTTTGATGGAAGTAGTATGTGTAAAACATGTGTTGCTTTGCCTGACATGTAAGTGCAGTAAATGTCTGCTAATTATTATCAATGGTGGCATTATTTAAGTTGAAGGAGTTTAGAAATCCTTAATTCATAGACCCTTTATATGTTTTTTCCTAAGTCACTTTCATAACTCATGATTTCCTGTGTGTTATAAAAAATATTTGCTTGTACCTCAAGGCAGGGATATATATCTACATGATTATCTAGTGGCTTAAACACTTGATATTTTGGAGGCCATTGAAATACATTGGATTGCTTTCTATAAAGTGAAGAAAAATGCATATTGTGGGAGACAGTTTTTGAGTTCAAATATTCCAAAGCACTGTGACTCAGTAGATAACAAATGGCATAGTGTAGAGAGGGACACAGATTATTCTGTCAAGGACTAATGTGCTGAAAATTCTTGGTTCCCAAATTCTATTCCATAACAATAATATATGGTTGGGGCTATCAAGTCAGACCACACTGGTGTTAAATTAAAGTTGGTGGTGTAAGGACATGATAAAGAACAATTTCATGCACTGAAAGCTTTCTTGTCTGATCAAAGGACAGAGACATTTTCATTTGTTTTAACCTTGGCTTAGGGACCACAATGGAATTTCTAGAACCCAGAGGATGAAGTATCTCTTAGAAGATTTTAAAGCATCAGGAAGACCTCTTTCTGGAAAATCCTACGGATGCTGGAGCAATTGATATTTGAATGCTGGTCCTCTGGGTTCTGCCATTTGCTCTGTTGATTCATTTTGTTCTGAATTTATTTTTTCTCATTTCTTGAATCTGCGGCTTGGCTCTCAACTCTTTGGAAGGAATGAGAAGACAGGAGAAGACTATTCCAAGTGAGGGAGTGAAGAACAAAACTAAGTAACAAAGCCAGAAACCAAGAGATGGGTTGTCAGATACACCTAGCTGTGCGCATAATAATCCCATGCTCTTCCTCTGTGCTGGGATTGGGTGACTGATAAATTATAAAACATTCAATGTGCACTCAGTCGTCCTTTTGTTCTAGAGTTTAGAGGATAAGCCACTTAGTAGGAACTTAAGTGCTGAGATAGGTCTGTAGTCTCCTGATAGGTAGGTCTACCTGGTGACCACTCCTGTGATTAGTGGCCAATTCAGTCATTAGATCACTTATTATTTGGTGATTGTCCTGCAAATCATGGTGTTTTTCGCTTAGCCAAAGAAGTTTAGATGGAGGCTAAAATTATGTGGTCAAATAATTGTTTTAGATACGACCACAAAAAGCAGTTTTAACACAAATACACAGTATGTCTGTTAATGCCTTCCCTATTCCCTTAAATTACAGTAAACAAATGTATAAACTCAGAAGGACAAACAGAATAGGTTAGATAAAACAGGCAATAAGGAAAGTAGACATATTTCTGGGGGATGGAAAGTAAAGGAAGGGAATGCAGCTGATTTAGGAAAACATGTACAAGGCGATGGAGCCCGCAGGAGGGGACAGCAAGGGAACCAGCCTGAGCCCAGCTCAGCAGCTGGGACCCGGGTGGGTGCTGGTGATCGCAGGCGTGAGGTAGGAGGCTGGAGACAGTGTATGGTTGAGCGTGTGTATATGGAGTAGCTAGACCCTCAGGACAAATGTCCTGCCCTGCACCCTCAGCCTGCCCTGCACCCTGGAGAGTGAAGATTTGTTTTCTAGAGGAATTACATGGCAGTGCCTCTGGATTTAGGGACACTGAGAACCATGAATGACTAACAACTGAGATGATCAAGTCAAGTTTTGTTTATGCTGAGTAGAGAGTCCTCAGTCCTTTTTGTCTGCTCTGCCTCAAGAATACTGGCAGCTAGACTCACATCTCTCATCATTATGCACCACTCATCATTTTCCCTCCTGGCCCTGTACCCCTCTTCCAGCCCCCTACCCCCAGGCATGAGGTTGAAGGACTCCTCTCTGGATAAACTGGAATGATGGCAGCAAAATAACTTACAAATCCTGGCATTCGGGGGGAGCTTTGTCAAAAGCCCGTCTCTTGATCATTGGGATCAGACTCAACCGTCAGTAAGCTGAAAAATAACTTAGCATTTTTTATTGTTTTGTGTTTCACTGGGTATTTTTAAAGTCTATAACACAAAAGACAAAAACTAAAACATACATAACTAAGAAAAAAATATAATGGAGTATACAGATGATCGCCCTCCAAAAACTCTTATTAAATAAAAAGAGATAAGAAAACTCTTATAGCCATCAAGTGATAAATATGAATGATGCAATAAAAATGCGTGCTCAGAGATAAGAAATGGCTATTGGCTATTAAAATACTGTAGCTAGACAAAGTATCAATGGATAGATTGGAAAACAAAAGTCAAAGAAATCTCCCAGATGGTAAATAGGTAGTGACAATTTTAAATGAAATAAAGAGATGGACAATAGGAAATGACAAGAAACTAGTAGTTTAGTGAAGTGAAGTGAAGTCGCTCAGTTGTGTCCGACTCTTTGCGACCCCGTGGACTGTAGCCCACCAGGCTCCTCCATCCATGGGATTCTCCAGGCAAGAATACTGGAGTGGGTTGCCATTTCCTGCTCCAGGGGATCTTCCCGACCCAGGGATCAAACCCAGGTCTCTTGCTATGCAGGCAGATGCTTTAACCTCTGAGCCACCAGGGAAGCCCAGTATTTTAGTAGTATTTATCAAATAAATAATACAGGAAAATTCTAAGAAAACATGACCTAAGTTACCAGATTGAAAATGTTATCTAAACTAAGAAAAAAAAAAGAAATCCCAGCCAGAGGTTTCTCCAGTAGTCATGTATAAATGTGAGAGTTGGACCATAAAGAAGGGTGAACACCAGAGAATTGATGCTTTTGAGCCATGGTGCTAGTGAAGACTCTTGAGAGTCCCCTGGACTGCAAGGAGATCAAACCAGTCAATCCTAAAAGAAATCAACCCTGAATATTCATTGGAAGAACTGAAGCTGAAGCTCTAATACTTTGGCCACCTGATGAGAAGAACCAACTCATTGGAAAAGACCCTGGTGCTGGGAAAGACTGAAGGCAGGACGTGAAAGGGGTGACAGAGGATGAGATGGTTGGATGGCATCACCAACTCGATGGACGTGAGTTTGAGTGAACTCTGGGAGATGGTGATGGACAGAGAAGTCTGGTGTGCTGCAGTCCATGTGGTCGCAAAGAGTTGGTTACTACTGAGCAAATGAACAACAACAGTAATAAAAAAAGAAAAAAAAATGAGAAATATTCCATATACAATTTTTGTTGTTGATATTTTAAATAAGGCAGATTAAGTTATGGGAAATCAAAGTGGGACTGATTTGCTCGCAGCAAATGTGAGCACTAGACAACTATTAGCAGAGTCTTCAAAACTGTAGGGGCGGTGACATTCCAGTCAGCTACACTGGCTGCCCGCCCTGAGGCCAGATATATTTACCGGGAGATAATGCTCTTTGTGTTGAGGGGATAAATTGGAAGAAAATATTTCAAGAAACTGAAGAACCTTTGAGAATGGTGAGGTGCCAGCGTACTTTCTGCAGAACACCTAGAGAGCAATCAATCAAGGTTGGAAGAATCTTTCAGTCTTTGAGAGTGACGTCTTCAGCAGAAAAATAGAACTGATTAATGACTAGAGGCATTTGATGACATAACAATTAATATTTTAAAGATCTTATAGAACTGCAGAGTTGTTAGGGGGAAATTATCCCTTTGTACACAGAAGAATGTGTGCTGAAAATGCAAGACATTTGTTAATTCAGGAAATGTAAAATTTTGTGCAAGGAAGTAATCAAAGAAAGCTTCTTGGCTTTTATAGTCACATTAATATGGTTGTCACTGAATGTAGTTTTACCGAAAGTGTTGCTACTATTTTGGATGATGAGAACTGGGGAAAACATCTATAGGAGAGTTAAACCTTTATCTGTTGTTTTAGGAAGTTGGCACATAGAAATATAAGGTAGACAAAGTGCAGTATCTAATAATGCATAGTTAAATCAGAATAAACAGTCAAATGAATGATAAATAGTTGTATTTCAGAATTTGAGGTGTCCTTTTTCAATAAGGTTTCTTTATTACATAACATGTAGATTGATGTGAATATATTCATTTGATAAGATGATTTTATCATTTTGCAATGGATGATCACCCATTCTTGTTTGTATATGAGAAGCTTGTGTACACAGACAAATAAGGAAACCTACCATTTTATTGTTAGGAAACTAGGGGGCTAAGCCAATCGAGCAGTAATTTACGTGTGTATGTATTCTTTTCTAATTTTTTGTGTGAAGATTGGAGGGTATCCTCTAACAAACCAATCCTTAGCTGTTCACACTCCTGTCTTGTTCCCTGAAGAACTGTAAATAGGAAGTTCAGCTAGGATTGGCTCTCCTGTTTATCCCCAGCACATGCCAGTTGAAAGCAGTTTTTAACAGTGGGAAGCAAAGAGTGGATTACATAGCCTGCTAGCTCCCTCAAATTTACATTTCCACAGTGAGATCACTTTATTCTGTGCTAAGTAAAATGCCAACACGTTAAACATCCCTTCCAGTGAGTTAGGGATGTACAGAACCAAGTCAGTGTTCTGGTCCAGCTCGTCCATCCTTTGGTGCCCTTCATGTATAGGGGCTGATATTCTATCCTTTGAGTGTGCTACATCCAGATTTCCCAAGTGAGACAGTGATCTGTAGAAGAAAATGAAATAGAGTTTTGGGGACCTAATAAATTTTAGAAATACTGAATAAATATATCCCTTCTAAAAATATACCCATTATTCAGCAGATATTTTTGGAGACCCAGCTGTGGCCAGGCACCATTTTGGATAATTCAGCTGGATACATCTGCCTACTTAAGCTCACATTCCAGTGCGGAGACAGAAGCAATAAGCTGGTAACATGACACATGACACACGTATGCTTTAGTATTTTAAAGGATAAAGAGGGTTATTTTTTTTAAGGGGAAACTGTAGAGCGGGATGAGGGAAAGGTTGTTGAAATTCTAATGAGGAAGGTGATCACTCTGAGAAATTGATGTTTAAAAGAGACTTAAAAGGTTAGGTATTTAGCTCTGTGGAAATCTGGGGTGGGGGGGGGAAGCATCCTAGGTAGAAGCAAGCTAAAACCAAGGCTATGTGCAGATGTCTGGCACAAGTTAGGATTCTGATGGTTAGCACATTGAGAAGCCATTGTAGGGTTTTGAACAAAGATGGGCAAGATGACTGTGGAGTTGAGAACAGATTGTAACTAATGAGACAAGGATGGAGGCAGGGAAGCCAGCCAGAAGCCTATTGTTGCCCTTAGGTGAGTGATTACAGGGGCTTGGACCAGGGTGGTCAGGGCAGGGAAGGTGAACATTGGTTAAATCTTGAATATGTGAAGATAAGACAAAAAGGGAATCCTGAGGTCATTGCATCAATGTGTATGTTGACTAACAGGGTCCTAAGAAGTCCTGCAGTCAACAATCATATTTCACTTAGCTTTTCCAAGTATGTGACCTCAGAGTCCTGTTTAAAGATGCATGACAGCCATTATTTTGTGACACTGATGTCGCACAGAACATATTTGGAAATGCTGTCATAGAAACCAAGACAATTTGTAAAACTGAGTGAAGCCCGAACTGTTCTCCTCCAGACATCATCATGTTCCATTTGATTGGGTGTATGCCATATAATATAACTTGAGAGTCTCACCTAGAACATGCAATTAGGTTTTTGCAACTTTCTTATTTTTAACTGTGTAATTCTCACAAGACCTATGGAAGCAGAGGGCAGCTCTTTATTTTATTTTTTTCTAAAAATATTCATTTCTCTTTACCAAATGAATAAGAAGTCAATAAATTATCTACTTTCTTTGACTAAAGGACATGCATTTTTCAGACACTTGTCAAGAGCATAGGATATATTTTCTGCATGAAAGCTCTGCTTTTTCTCACTCCTAGTTTAAAATGGGAAAAATACTGGTGGCTTATTAAAAAAAAGTTTCATTTATTTATTGAGTCACTAACTCTAATTAGGTCTATTATTCTTAAAGACTCCATGGTAACTCACAAAACCAGGAAGACTGATTCACATATATTCCATACTTGAATAGCTTATTATTACTGCAGAATTCAGAGCACTGCCTTGCTTAAGAGCTGTCAGAATTTCTATTCATTTCTGGAGTTTATAAATTAACTATGGGAATATTTCTGGCTAGGGTGTGCTTGGTTCTGAAGCCTTGGTATCTTCAATTTCTATTGCATTTTTCTCTTTTAACTTTTAACCTTCATCTACCTTTGTAATAGATTCACATTTAGAAAATTGTCCACTGGTCACAAAATTTATTTATTGTGATTTAAACAAGGACCATCCAGCTAACCTTTAAATTGATATTGACAATTGGAAGTATTTCAAAAAATTAAACATTAGTATCTATGCATCACATATGTGGACTTTTGTTGAACCCAGTTTTCTAATCTCATATTGAATGTATTGGCTATTTATGGACAAGATGAAGAGCGGGCTATGGAAAGAGTATGTTAAGCACAGTTGATCAAAAAATAATTTTGTTTTTTAGGAATGTAGATTCTAAGGCCACAGAAGATCTCACAGAATCCCAGAGATAAATTTTATGGGTTGAGAAATAAAAAGTACTCACTGCTCCATAATACCAAACGAATGCTAAGATTTTTTTCTCTCCTACTTCGTGACTTGTACCATCTGTTGACATCACACAATTATGAAAAAATAACATCTTACTAAGGAGAGAGAAGCAGAAGCAGTACTTCAAGTAAACGACTAAAATACTTCTTGCAGACACCAGCTCCATCCATTTACACTTCCATACTTCAAGAGTTGGCACGGTTGTCTGCAAGTATCTTCTAATTGTATGATCTATTCGTTTAGCATATGTATATCTTATTCAGTTTGCTTATAAGTTTTAAATTAAACATAATGAACCCTTGTAGAGAAGAGTAAGGGGAGAAAACCTGGTAAGTAAAGAAATAAAATCCCAGAAAAGAAATTACTTTTCCTGTTTTTTGTTTTTTTTTAATTTCATCTCTAGAATGTTAAACATAATTCTTCTCTTTAGTGCACTTTTTTCCTTCACATGAGGATCTTTGACAAGATTATATTTACTGTTTTATAAAGACACCAGCATCACAACCATTTTCTCATACAAAACAGGAGAAAGGTAGACAAAACGTAGTGATCTCCACTCTGAAATATTTTTCCTCCCTGAAATTATTGAAGGAACTCAGGAAAAAAAAAAAAGCAGAAGGTGTCTATTTAATGAGATTCCTGACCATGTTGACCATGGATTTATATATAATTACTGTCGAAATGTTAATTTAATTTTTAATAGCCTCTAGTCTTGCCCTTTGCTCCCAGGGGTATTTTTCTTGTTTAAGACCGGAGCCTTTGAGCCTAGCTTAGGTGGGAATTTCAAGCCTGACCCCCGATGCTGGAGGAAGCCATAATGGGCAGAATGTCTTGGTCCTGCTTGAGCTGACAGATCGGCATTCCCAGGTGTCATGAAGAGGGCTTTTATGTGATTACCAGCTGTATGGGGCTTCATGATTTATTCCAATTTCAAATTTGTGTTTCTAGTTCATTTGGCAACAGTCCCAACTTAATATATGTTGCTTCTCCTCTGAATTAGGGGAATTCTTCCACTGTGCTCCCTATCAAACTCCCAGGTAGACCTGGGAATCTACTTTGGCCAAGTCAAGAATGGGGACCATTCTTGATAAGGCAGCCTGAGTGGCCATGTTCATCCCTGGAGTGAAACGTGCTGGGGTGTGGAGCAAAGTGAGGGCCCTGTGTCGTGTTCGGGAACGCTGTCCTGACTGGAGAGAACACTGGTAATCCTTGGTGGCCTCCACATGGGGCTGACTGACGCAGAGGATCCGTAGGGAAGAGTATTTGGGGAGGGGTCTGTGTACCTGTCAAGTGTCCCCCACCCCAAACATGTTAAAAGTGAAAGTGAAATCACTCAGTCATGTCCTTCTCTTTGCGACCCCATGGACAGTACAGGCTCCTCTGTCCATGGGATTCTCCAGGCAAGAATACTGGAGTGGGTTGCCGTTTCCTTCTCCATGGGCATTGTCCCTGACCCAGAAATCAAGTCCAGTTTTTTGCAAATGAATTCTTGATTGTCTGAGCCACCAGGGAAGTCCAATATGTTACTCCTAGTGTTTACATGATCTTTTTGGGACTTTGGACTCATTATATTGTAGGTAACCGAATACACACTTAACAGTTTGTTTTGTTCAGGTCTCATTTTGACTCCTGTAATTTTCTGTGTATATTCTATAACTGAGTTAATGTATATATATTTTATGTTTTTGGATCTTATGATAAGCAACTTGAATTTAATTAGATTTAGATTTTTTTTTATTATTAGTCTTCCTTTAAATTAAGAAAAGGGCATTTTATTAGAAGTAATGAGGGCTGTAAGTGTTGAGCAACTTAATGAAATAGCTCTAGGAAACATGTTCTTCATGATGTAGGGAGAAATAGCTGTATTTGGGCTCATAAACATACCACTCTCTCCAGGGAAGAAATCAGCCCAGGGTTTGTATCCCTCCATGACAGGGCACAGAGCAAGCAGTGTGTGAACACATGGTCAGAGTCTGGAGCCCTTTGTGTTTTGCAAAGGGATGGGGGGAAAACAGAAAAGGAGACAGGATCATTCTGAACCTTAGGAGTTTGAAAGACAAGGAGAATCCAAGTTTCACGGATCATTTCAATCAGGTATTTTGAAATATTTTCTGTATTTACACTGTGATTAGTTAGTGTGTACACACCAAAAGCAAACATATGAGAAAATACAATTTTCTCCCTAACATCAAATAGGAAAATCTAGGATTCTGTCTAGCAGTAATTATTCTTATTATTGTTGTTACCCACTTGCTTCTATTTCTACTTCCATAATGTTTGTGGAGTTCATTATAATGTATAAAGAACACTCATATACATTAATTCATGATTACAAATTGTTTGCGTGTCACAGGATTTTGTTCTATAGTGTATCCTTTTAAACGTATAAAACTTCTAAATAGATAAATTGTGCTTATTATTTTGAAAAATATGCTTTTTTATAAAAACCAATACAATATTATAAAGTAATTAGCCTCCAATTAAAATAAATTTATATTAAAAAAAAGTAAGAGCAACTGTGGCTAAATTGAGTTACTTTGTAATCTGTTTTATTACAAGAGGTGATTGAATGCAATTATTCAGATCATCAAGTCATATCAGCAAGCCAAATTGCTTACAATGAATGAAGTGATAACCTAGAATCCAACAGCTTCAGTCAGAAAAAAATAATAGTCGTACCTTTAGTTACAGATGGAAAATTACTCTTTAGGGGGTCTTCCCGACCCAGGGATTGAACCTTGGTCTCCTGCATTACAGGCAGATTCTTTACCATCTGAGCCACCAGAGAACAAGCTTCCTTTATTTAGAACCTGTTATTAGTACTTCTATTAAAGCATTTATTACACTATTCTATAATTGGTAATTGTTGTTAAAAAACAGTCCCTTAAGCCATGGACTCCTTGAGGTTAGGGAGCACTTAATGTGTTTTCTGTTTATTTAATTTTCTAATATAAAATAGTAGATTCTTAAATGATGTTTGTTTGAACTGATGCATGCAAGAGTACATGGAGGAAATAAAATTATGAAATTAGCAAAAGAAACAGAAAACCTTGATGCTGCGATTATTTTTGGTTGAGGGGCTGGAAGGATCAAGTCTGTCTTTATGCCATACACCTCTCAGTCTTGGCAGTGAGTTTTAAGTGTACTTTACATTCAGCAGGGGAACTCCTTAAATATCAAAATTCTTGGTCCCTGTCCCTGGGCAGCTTAATTGCATTAAGCTTAGGGATGAGTCCTGGAGTCTGAGTTTTAATAAGAATCCCAGATCATTCTTCCTGATTCAGATCATTCATAAACCACACTTTGGGAATATTACTGAAAAAAGAAATACAATGATAGACCAGCAGCAAACAGGTATTGATTTCCATACAGATCTGGATATTGATATTGACAAATTTAGCATCCTGTGAAAAATGTATGTTGGTAATTCTTTTTTTTTTTCAGAGAGATTAATTCTATGTATTTCTATGAGTATTGCCATTTTTCTTTACTATATTCTATGACCAGTTATCAATTATTTGTCACTGCTGCTGCTGCTGCTAAATCGCTTCAGTTGTGTCCGACTCTGTGTGACCCCATAGACAGCAGCCCACCAGGCTCCCCTGTCCCTGAGATTCTCCAGGCAAAAACACTGGAGTGGGTTGCCATTTCCTTCTCCAATGCATGAAAGTGAAAAGTGAAAATGAAGTCGCTCAGTCGTGTCCGACTCTTTGTGACCCCATGGACTGCAGCCCACCAAGCTCCTCCGTCCATGGGATTTTCCAGGCAAGAGTACTGGAGTGGGGTGCCATTATTTGTTACTAGTCACCCATAAATGAAGATAAAGCTTTAAAAGGCCACACTTCAATTACATAGCATCACTATGAATAAATTGGGGTCTTCAACTACTGTTCATTGTAAGATAATCATTTGTATTTAAAGTAATAGTATTAATCGTAAAACTTTCATTTGTCATCATATTGATGACTCAGACACTTTCACCAAAGGTGCTCCAAGATTTAGCAGTTGTGAATGGATTCCTATAGCAAGTTCAGTTTTCAATAGGTGTTGTATTGTCTGAAAGATGGATGTAGTCAGGCTGTTGAGAAATATATGTTCAAAACATAGAACCGGAAATTATTCAGCAAAACTCACTGTGAAATGAAAGGTTTTCCTCTAACTGTGCTGTCTTATTTCTAGAGAATATTGGTGCCTCAAGAACTGTATCTGAGCAATTCGAGTTGATACTCTTTCTCAATTCTGTTTGAATGGCTCTTTCTTTTAGGGAATATAATTTTTGTAGCCCTAACAGATGCCTACATATTAATGGTTACTTATTTTACTTGTGGGAAACTTAAAAATAAGTATGAGTGTGGATGTGGAATGAAAAGCCCCTCTAGTCTTACATTAGAGATTGTAATGTCTGATAGTATATATCAGTGTACTCAGGCTCAGTTTACATTTCACTATTACAGTATTTTTTTTGTTACAGCATCACAGCCTGCATCAAACAAGCCTAACAGCTTACACTCAGTTATTAAAAGCATTGATTACTGTAAAGATGTTTTATACTTGATTTAGCATGAAAACTATACATTTAAGATAGATGAAATTTCAAAGAGAAACATAAACATCTCTCAATATTTGGTTTGCTCACCGTGAATATTCATTTGAACTTATCCTCTTGATTTTGCTTCTGATTTTAAATTCACATTCAAACTTCTAC